>SNQJ01S0042889.1:34284-73437 GCA_010110895.2 Picea sitchensis | reverse complement strand
CTCTCTCTCTCTACCCCCCCTCTCTGTATCACTCTCTCCCCCTCTCAATATCACACATATGTGTCACCTCATCACAAGAAAATATCATATTAATCATAATTAAATACAAAATACCTTATGTAATTATTCTTATATGTTTTTGTTTACATTATAGATAGATTATTGGTTTATGTGAATGAAATAGAATTAAAGGATAATCAAAGGAATACAACCCCCAATAAATCTTTAACACCCTGCACCATAATCACATGGAAACTATCATATGCACCTTGGGTGAGAGCTCCTTCCTCGTGGAAGGTTGAATATGTCAATGCACTAGACTACATCGAGCTTGTGTTGGAAACATTCTAGACACCTTGGGTCTTTCATAGAGCCAACATCAAGTTGTTGTATTAGTTAAAATAAAAGGACATTAGTGACCATTCTTACATACCTTGCTTCATTTTGAATGAGAAATTCCAAGTGTATTCTTCTTTGCTTGGACTTTATGATATCTAGATTTTAGATCCAAAGATGTTAAAGTACCCTCGCATGTTGTAGCCAATCCAACAAGTCATTGATTTGAGGAAAAGGGTATTAATTCTTCAGAGTGGTCTTGTTCATAGCTTTACAGTCAATGCACATTATCCAAGTCCTATTCTTCTTTGGTATTAAAATAAAATGGGAACCTCATGATGAGGTACTTGTTCTTATTCAAGCTCCTTGCTCCAACAAGTCCTTCAACTACTTCTTCACCTCATATGACTCTAATATGGACTATGCGCACAATCCTGTATTTGGAAAACGAGAATCTAGTAGTAATTGTATCTCAAGCTACATTCCCCCTATAGGTGGCATACCTTTGGCTCTTGTAAATCTTCTTGATGAAACTTCATGTGCATTTGTACATGTTTCCAAGGGTACCCTGAAACCACTAACTAGGTTTTGGTCTAGTTATGTCTCAAGAAGAGAAGTACATCTTACTTGTATTGTTCAATCTCTTAGCTTATGGGGCACCCACTAGAGAGTTCTTATTCTTCCCCTTATGTGCATTGATGACAATTTGTTTACCATCATTGACCAGACAGTATTGGTATTATCCTCATAAAGATGGAATCCCTCACATACATGTAAGGAATACCAAACACTACATCACATAAATCAAGAGGAACTACATTGAATTCTAGTTCATAAATAAAATTTGCACTAATAGCAAATATAGACATAAATATCTAGGTAACTTCTAATTTTGCACTCTTTTTCACTCGTACTAAAGCATACAAATGAAGGTGATTATGCATTACTAAGACAATCTTACTTACAAGGTCCTCTATAATGAGGATCACATGTGAACATAATTGAACATAACATCTACCTTTTTCTTTTTTATCTAAGGATATGGGTAACATTGTCATCTCCTTCACTTTATGATGGAGGCTACTCAAGTTCACCTCCTTGTGCTTTATTGTACATACAATTGTTCTATTCACATCTGAGATGCTTTCTATTTCTTTTTCACACCCATAGCTAGATGTTTCTTCTTCTTGGACTGCTCCTACTTGTATTCCTTTGGATTTGGCTCTAAATGCAATTTCTAACATTTTTTTTTTATTGTGACCATCAATGTTATTGTGGTTACAATGGTTGTTAGGCTCCTTGCACACATGTGCATTGGTGGTAGTCATCTTATTTTCATATTCATCTTCTTCTTTTCCTTTACTAGAAAATGATTGATTGGACTACTTTGAACCACTTTATCTCCTATTTATGTTGTTAGATTAAATGTATTCGGTTTACACAAAGGTCTCATGTATGATCTTGGAATCTAATAGCATAATTTTCCTTTTTATGTGACTATGAAAACCATCCAAATAATTGCTCACCACATTTGGGTTCTTGGAATTTATTCTTAACTACATTTCTTTGTTTTAGAGCTACATAGTGTACTCTTATGAACTATATTATGACCTTTGATACTAGTAGTTCCATTAAGTCCTTTAATCCTCTTCATATTTGATAAGGTAAAATTAACACTCCAAAAAGTTTTTGAATACCTATATCCATCTCCCTTTAACCTAAGTATCTCAATAGGTTTTTAATGCAAAATACTCTCTATTGATTCTAAATTGTGTCTTCCCCATTCTAATACATTAATGAATTTAAATATTAAAAATATGTAAATTTTAGATCAATTCAACACTATTAATGTTTCTTAAAAATATGTAAATTTTAGATCAATTCAACACTATTAATGTTTCTCTCACAATTAAGATCAACTTATTCATCAATTTAAAATGTTTGTCTTCCATATTACAATGCTTTCCATTCCAATTAACTCTAATAATGTTTGTCTTTAATATTACATGGATTTCGAATTAACTCTAATGTCCTATTTCGAGGATCCATCTACTTTCCTTTTTGGTTTTCTTAGTCTTCCATTTGTCCATCCCTTAGAAATCCAATGTGTAACATTATTGACAGTTTGTCTTTTTGCCAATTTAAATCTTAGTTGTTCTGAGCTCATTCTTCTTGTACAATTTCTTTATCTTCTGTGCATATCCCATCAATCAAATTCATCAAATAGAAAAATGTGTTAACATTACTATCCTATTTCATATCTAATCATTTTTATGATTAAATATACTTAAAATACGAACCATTTATTATTTTTCAAGACCATTTTATGAAAAAACCCACTTATTTCTTCTCACTTTGATTTTCCTTTTTTAAACCAAACATTGATGTACTACTCATTACATGTATTTTTTCTGTACCAAAGTCAAACTCTATGATGTTCCTCTTAGCTGGCTCCCTGCTCCCTGCTCCCTTTTTTCTGTCGTATCTACCATATAGAAAATTTGGACACTTATAAACATTAAAATTAAACTATTAATATATTAAATCAAAATATAAATAATAATAACAAAATAATTTTATTTTAATACTATACTAAATTAAATCAAAATAATTACAAACATGAATAATAACAAAATAATTTTACGTGATGATTTTATTTTGATATTATACTAAATTAAATCAAAATAATTATAAACATGAATAATAACAAAAAATTTACGTGGTTTTATCAGACATCAGCCATATACGTGTTTATAATATTTTTTCAAATATTATTTCCTTGCTTGTGGGGCGTTTTTGATAGGCCATTAAAGCGACATGATATGAACGTTTAGTTAACAGTGTTGTAACTTTATATTTATATATATTAATTATTTAAATTTAATTAATATTTAAACTTGACACATTGTTTATCATCAAATTTAAATTTTGTTTTTTAATTATATATATATAATTTAAATTTAATTAATATTTAAACTTTATTTTTCATCAAATTTAAAATTTATTTTCTAATAATATATTATATAGATTTTAAATAAAATTTTGTTACAACTAAGAAAATTACTTGAAAATTACTTTCAGGTTTGGAATTTCAATGTCACTTTGTGTGAAGTATCATTTCAAAGTCACTTTGTATGTCAAATGAAAATTTGATGTATTATTTCAAAGTCAGTTTGTATGTCAAATGAAAATTTGATGAGGTTAAATTTTTTTGATGTATTATTTCAAAGTCAGTTTGTATGTCAAATGAAAATTTGATGAGGTTAAATTTTTTGAAATGCTTTTCAATTGGAGTTTTACCTAAATTTATAGAATGTTATTTTTTTTATAAATTTTAGAGAATGTAAAATAGAGAATTTATATATGTATTCATCTTTAATTCACCAATTAAAATGTTTAGAAAGAAAAAAATTGATATTCATAATATAATAAGTTGGAGATGGAAAAAATGAGACAACAAGGATTTTAAAATGTTTAAAAAGAAAAAAATTGATATTTATAATATAATAAGTTGGAGATGGAAAAAATGAGACAATGAAGGATTTTTTAGTTTAGAATTTGAAAATGAAAATAAAAAACCAATCTAATGTGATAACAATTTTTATCAATCTCTCAAATTAATAAATTAATATAGTAAGAATTTGATCCTTTTACAAGTTTACAAGAAAGTTTAAATATAAGATTTTACATCTGACATAAAATTGCAAATTTGTATAATTAGTAAATCAATATTGTAAAAATTTGATATTTTTAAAAGTTTACAAGAAAGTTTAAATATAAAATTTTACATATAAAATTGTAAATTTGTATAATTAAATGGGTAAAGTTTTTTTACACACATCAAAGATTAAAAAGAAAAATAACCCCATTCTTATAAAATCAATAAACAAAATTACTAAACTTATTAATATATAATATTCTATTATAATATATTAAATATACAACCATATCAAAATACATATATTAAAAATGATAAACTACATTATAACATATAAATACATGCATTAAAATTGATAAACAACATTATTTTTTAAGTAAAAAAGGTGTGGATCCTATTGTATTATCTGCCAGAGTATATAAATAAACTTGGCTTGCCAGCTTTCCCGTCAATTTAACATAAATTGGAACAACTCGCATCCTATACTGCCCATGTAAAAAAATGGGAGGCCATCTGTCATGCCCATAGGAAACCAAGACAAATGGCGACCCTCAGTCTAAAAATGCATACAGAGTCTTTGAATTAAAGCAGGTTTAAACCCTAACAGTTCTAGAGCCATAGCTCTAACCAAAACTATAATTCTAACTAGAAACATTAATGATAACAGTTACTTGGTGGCTGTTGAGGTGTCTGTGTCAACATCGCCTTCCTGGGTTCCCGCTCTAGCTGACAGCACAAAAGGTAAGCATCATATAACATATCGATGCGGTGGCTGATTAGGATGGCATGGTGAACTTGGTCCGCCACCTAGCTCTGCAAGTCGAACATCAGCTCCAGGTGGAAGAATGGTGGTTGGACACGCCACGATTCCTGCATGATGGATAGGGGATGTGGCATGGTGGCCATGCCACCCTCCTTTAGTTCACCATCTAGTCTGGTGTCCTCAGCCTTGCCTGTCGCGTTCCTTCTCTGCTGCACCATGGTGGCATCCAGTCCCTGTGACCATTCCTGTTCCATCTTGGCATTCACGTTGTCAGTGCCCGAGGTGAGTTCTCCTGCGCTTGCTTCCTCTGGCGTGTCCATCGCCTCCAAAGTCTCTTCTTCAATGTAGCATGTGGGAAGCTCCTTCGTTTGGCCTACCCCTCTGTAGCGGTTTTGCTGCGTCCCCGTGGCCTCCATGGTGACCTTCCCTGGAATGCAGCTTTGAGGCTGCCAATTATCAGGTACAGTAAAGAGGAGTTGTTCCAGAGGAACCTAAATTGGTTCTTTCAGAAAGACTTCCTCCACATATGCAATGGGAGGAGTCCTGGTCTTTCTGGCTCGATGGACGAGTTGCGTTCGGGCGATAGACAACGCTCTTTTGAACCTATGTTGTCTCTTCCGTCGAGCAACAAAGGTATACCAGGCAGCGCCCCTACGAGGCTTCCCTCTTTCTCTCGGCATGGCGATGTGGAGAACGATGGCCACAATGATGGTGGTGGTGTTGTAGCTGCACCAGAGCTCAGAATGGCCTGGCTAGTGTGGGCCAAGATCGAAATGGGTGGTGCCATGGCCAAATTCGGTGATATCCGAGAGGGTGGATGTGATGGGTTCCTCCATTAAGGCTCCCTCCTTAATGCTCTGTGCATCCGGCCTCCTCACGCGAGTGAGAGGCCTCATACCATGAGGCTAGCTGTTGGGGCTTGCTCCCATCCTTAATGGTGAGGGGATGGGAGCCGACGGCTCATATTTATGGCTCGACCAGGCTCCGGGCCACGTGATAAACAACATTGTAACCTATAAATACATGCAATATACATACGTCTATTAGTGCAATCTGTTGAAATCTGTTGAGAGCAAGTCATAGTACAGAATCAGATTTTCAAGTGACAGCATAAAGTTTATCACAGATTGTTTTTTGACTGTCGGAATCGACAACTCTTTTTTACATTTCCTTTCATTTACAAGGCACTTGCTAATGGATCTACTTTATCACAGATTTTGTTGATCAACAACACTATAACATATAAATACATACATTATTAAGATTGATATACATACAGCCATCAGTGCAATCTGTTGATAGCAAGTCATAGTACAGAATCAGATTTTCAAGTGACAGCATAAAGTTTGTCACAGAGTTTGAGAGGTTACAGGTAGATCTAAAGGTTAAACCGTGACGAGCTGCCTGCAAAGTTGAACGTCAACGTCAAACACATGGATTTAGTATTTTCATCACTGTAACCGTAGACGTCTAAAATCTTGATCCCCTATCAAATTCCTGGCATGCTCTCAATTATGAAATGGCAAAAACATTCATCAAATTCCAGGTCTGCTCTCAATTATGAAAGGGCAAAAACATCCATCAAATTCCAGGCCTGCTCTCAATTATGAAGGACTCTGTATCACTCTTGAACTTACGTACGGATCATGTATGACCATTAACTTACATTAACTTAAACAAAGTAACCATTTGAAAATGACATTTTCAACGGAATTTATCCTACTTCTAAATAGTACATATAATATTTTCACTACAAGGATTTTTAAAACACCACAAACAAAACGAACTGTTCACATTTTCTATATGAAAACGTTGAAAGGAGACCTTTTGATGGAAATAAAATTTTGTTATCCCTCGGGTGATTATAATGTCAATGGGAAATAAGCGATAGCTACGAAAAGATAGGCATCTCAATGTTCATCTTTTAGTTGTACTTCAATGGCCGGGAACGTACAGATCAAGATGGAAGGTGAAGGATACAAGCTGCTGCTTTATGTCCTTAGATGACAGTGCCGGATGATGATGACGATAGATGCATGTGAATATGATGTGTGTGGCCCAGCAATGGTCCTCCGGAGTCCGGATGGGCTGCTACAGGAGACAATGGGGAAAGTCAGTATTGCGCATCGATAAATAGCGTTAATCATCAGAAATATAGGAACTGATATTACGGTTTTGCAGATTAGATTTCTCATAATGGCATCATAAAGAGTTTATCAGAAACAGTAACTGATCTTACGATCTTTTCAGAACTGTAGCATGGTATTTTATAGTTGTTAGAGCTGAATTTTTTATCTTCGAACTGGCGTGTGATCGTATCTCTATACAGAAAGAGTAAGGGGATCGAAAAATGCAGGGACAGAAAAGGCCACAGGACATGTGATGCATGCAAGTAAATACCATGGAAGTGCTGGCATATCAGAGGAACAGAATGTATGTACTGTTTATTTATGACAGGAAAAGCCAAATAGACAGGGATTCGCTAACAGACAGAAAACTGGGTTTCGATTTAGTTTTTAGAAGCTTAAGCACTGCCTAAGATTTTTCTCTATATTTAGAATCATAAGATATAAGCCTTGCCTGTCAAAGGGATTAGAATCATAAGATATAAGCCTATAAGATATAAGCCTTGCCTGTCAAAGGGATTAGAATCATAAGATATAAGCCTTGCCTGTCAAAGGGATTAGAATCATAAGATATAAGCCTGGCATAGGGAAAAGGGAAGAGGTTAAGTAGGCTACTAGCTTATATGCATTGGAAAGTTGTCTTTGATTCAAAATTGAATAACAAAGCAACTGGAATTAAGTGAAGAGTTGAATGATAGCAAAGTTATTTTTGATTAGATAATCTAAAAGAATTTGGAGATGAAAAACCCTAATTTTATCAAGAAATTTTGTAATTTGGAATTTTAACATTTTATATGGATTTTATGACCATTTTAATTGAAACAACTTCATTATGCCAAAATACACTTATTGACAATGGGCAGATTTAATAGGGTTTAGTGCTTAATAAGTCATGGACATGATTAAATATGGTGGGAATATTCTTAGTAGTCACACAAAATAAATGGCTGTGATTTCAATCATTAACTTCCTAGCTATTATAAAGACATCAGTTTTCATGTGTTTACTTTACATTTACCTAATCATATTTAAAATTACTTGATAGTTAACTGATTGCCACCTAAGTGATTAACAGAAATTCAAATATTAACAATTCAGATAAATGAAGCCCAACAGTTTATTTGTTAATAGATAATAAAATTTAATATATTCTTTAAAGATTTATTTCATAAACTCAACCTTTCCGCGTTCACAGCAGCTATTTTGCTGCTGTGCTAGTAATACAATTTCAACAAACGTTCAAAACTGCAACGCCAACAATTGGTAAAAATCCTGAGGATATTTGTTAAAAGAAACCGACAGAAAAATAGGATCTGGTTGCTACATATAGCTTATTCCGAATGATATAAAATGGGCAGATAAAATAAGACGCCAATGGGGTTCTGCTTCTGTCTGATCAGGATGTTGTCCTGTCGCAGCTGGGCCATGCTCATACGGGCAACAAATATACCCAATTTCTCTAAAATTAAGTGAAGGAGCGGACTTTCGATTATTCGTCCCGTATTTGCAGTCGATTGAGATTCGTTCAGAGATTTTGCCCTCTGCAGCCCAGCTTAAAAGTCTTTGCTGCAAACAGGAAAGCGTATTCAGAAGTTATAGTAAGTTGCAGAGCCAAGGGAAGGGAATTGGCTATAATATCATATGTAATTGCTTCGCTGGAAGACCTTACTCTGTCAACATTCATACGCACTCAATCGACCTCAATACTGTTCAACCAAACATCCCCATCGTTTTCAATAACCTTTTGTCTTTTGGGGGATTTTAAGCTGGTTTTTCGGGAATAGCATACACTTCCATGAGCCTCCGAGTAAATACAAGGAAATTGCTACAACGTAGGCTGTCTGAGAAATACAAGGAAATTGCTACGACGCAATCCCGAGCACTGACTGACACACACTAAACGTATATAAACATTACTGTGCTTTACCTTGTCTTGTACACTAAATTTAAATAAATTTCCTCCCAAAACTCGGTTTTCAGTCCGCAGGAGACAAACGACGGAACATCCTGCGGTTATGGCAGTGCAGCGCTGATAAAGAACACAGGTGGCGTTACAAGTGTTATAAAAACACAAAGCACAGTGGGTGCCCTGTGATGTGATAGGAACTAAGTTAAGCGTGTAGAAATGGATTCTCTTTGTAGAAATTTGAAGTATGATTAGAGTTTTGTATAATTAAAATTTTATTAGTGATCGATTTTTGGTAGTTTATCAGTGATCGATTTTTTGTTTCGGCAAGTTTTAACATCAAGAAGTGCCTTACACTTCGTCAGCGACTATGCTACACCAAAATTTAAAATCTAGAAAAACTCCATTTTTTTTCTACATTGTCCAATTTGAACAAGTTACAAATAAAAAGCTCTCCTCTCTTATGTTACCAAATTCCCGACTACCCAAAAAATCTGCCCACTTCATATTTTCCCAGATTCGAACTACCAGATGAAAATCTGCTTCAAGATTAGACTGCACTTGATGTGAAAGCTTATCCGACCCACGGGCAACTCTCGCTGAGAAAATGGAGCCCACGACATTTCCATCGTGATGTGAAAGCTTCTCGGACCCACGGGCAACGTCTGATAAGACAATGGAGCCCACGACATTTCCATCATAATTTGTTGCAGTCTAGCCTATGGCCTTCGGGTGTTCCCTCAACCGGAGACAGTCATTGCTTTCCCACTCCTATAAACTGGTGCAGCGCCGTGAGGCTCCGCTTTAATCATTTCGGCTAGTCGAAGTGATGAATTTTTTCTGAGATCAAGGCTGAGCCGATTATCAGTTTGGGAACGACGCATCTGGACTCTGGACGATTTTCTTCGAGCAGATGTACTTGTCGTCCTACTTATCATTTCACTAGTTTTTGTTAATCGGCCTAAAAGTTTTAGTCCAACCGGGCTACCCACCCTCTGGGGCCCTTTCCTGCTTTCTGGTCTGGACTTTGGAGTCTTGAAGTATCGATCCACCGCTCTCTATTTTAACATCGAGCACCCAATTTTTTGCCGGGTCGAAGCTCCTGTCACTTGTGGCTTTTGGGGATTCAGAGGTAGAGCCCATAGAAAAATATCGATCCATGTCTCCTTCAGCATATTGACGGATCTATTTTTCTCGTCCGCTGCCGACTCCATCTCTCTTTCTTGGACTGTACAGCCGAAGTTTCCAGGCTGAGTTTTACAATAACGGCATGTCGGGGAACAGACCCGCAGAAAATCCCGAACCAGCGCCGGGTCGCTTTGCACTTGCACCCATAGTGAATCAATGCATTTTCCCCAGGAAAGAGGATGACCAGATCCGGCACAGTCAAAATTATCGTCATAGGCGCAAGGAAATGCGGGGATCAAGTCTTGTGTTGGCTACCATTGTTCACATAAATCTAGTGTTGATCATTTGCGCGATGCTTGTAACAGGACGGGTCACCGTACAACGATCTGTCGGTAAGTATACAACAAAGGCCTTGCTACAGCAATTCATCGTAGCTAGCAGAACCAATTGCAATCAAATTGATATCCTAATCTAGTTTGTCTTGAGTATACATTGTTCTAGGGTTTCCGTTCATTAGGATTTACATTTAATCTTATTGGGCAATAGAATCTCAGGTTTCCGTTAATTAGGATTTACATTTAATCTTATTGGGCAATAGAATCGCAGCTAGCAGAACCAATACAATAAAATTTGAGATCCTCAACCGTAAGGATACCTTAATTATGGTAGGGTTTGCATTATTAGGGTTTGTCAGCAACCAAATGCAATATTTCGCGGTTATTATGTCAGCAATCTCTTCTCGAAAATCACAATCTGCCCCTTGAATGCGTACTGCGTGATGAGTGATACCGCCGAGAGGTATTGAAATCGAAGGTCACAATCCCGACCTCAGACAATCTGGAATTGTTTGCATACAAGGGTTAATACCTCTATGATTAGGGTTTTAACAACCATTCTATTTCTGTGAGAGTGTCCGGTTTTCAATAGCGTTATCCATATTTTCAAACAATTCTTTATTATTTTTTATTCACATGTTGCGTGGAGAGTCCAACAGTACCCTCCCTGCCTGATGTTACTTTTAAAATCTCGGTAGCAGAAACCGATTTTTCTTGTACGCAACACATATTCTGTAAATCTTCTCTGAAAATCGTTGCGTAGCGTAAGAAAAAAGTCTCAGGCAACCATGACAATCAAATACAACCCCTTTGGTTTATTTTGAAAGAAAGCCAAGTATAATTATTCATAATCTATTTTAGTGAAACAGATCGGGGCATTCCAAGCCTTTTGCTACTAATCTATCTGTGAACTAATGGCTACTTTTACAGGAATCTCTGCACAATCAATTAACCTAATGGACGGCAGAGGAAAAGAGGGGCAGGTAATTTATCAAACAGAAGTACATTTTCGGTATCCAATTTATATAAAATTGGCTTTGACCTAGACTCATTAACCCTTTCACTTTGATCTCTATGTCTAATCTATATGTCTTAAATGGTTTTTATGACATATCTATACAGGTATGGGAAACAGAAGCTTCTCCAGATGGGCTAACGTGGGTATTGAGCTTCTTAAAACGCTGTGGGGCTCAATTTGCTGGAGGTGTAGGGATTAAAACTGATCATAACATAAAGAAAAGAGAAGAAAGGCGACTGAATGGACCTGGTTCCTCTCCCCCGTCATGCAAATCGAAGTGTGGAAAATGTGTGCCATGCAAACCTGTCCATGTCCCCATCCAGCCTGGTAGGAAGAGGACTTTCGAATATTATCCAGAGGCCTGGAGGTGTAAATGTGGTAATAAACTCTACATGCCTTGATTATATTGCTTTTTATAATCTTAATGCATTTGTAATATCACACTGTGCCGTTATATTCTCGCATTGTCTACATGAACATAGGAAAATAAGACTTGTGATTGCACCAGAGAGAAGTAAAGATATACAGAAATGGGCTGTCAGATTGTGAATTCGGTGAAAGTCAAGTACTATACAGAGAAGCAATGATATTACGAATCAACCGTGCATACTGCACCCATATCATTAGCCTTACCCAATTGAACGAGTCTTTTCACTAGACAGGCGTATGATTTGACGTAGTTTATTTCAATATAAATGGCTGTTACCTACGGGTTACTATTTTGTTGTTTATCATTTCCACTTTGACGATGGTATTTGTACTGTTTTGCTTGACCTGTGCAACCTATCAAATACACTGCACATGTATCTCCATTCCCAGCCCGCTTCCAAGATTTCTCCACAGATTGCCTGTCTAACAATTATTAAATTTGAAAACCTCACTGCATATTGGGCCCGCAAAACTTTTTCTGCATGGAAAATCAAATATGCCAGTTTGATGGTTAATGCGATTTGACTTACAGAACAGGTGCCATTACAAAACACTGTAATGCATTGCATGGTTCCCTGTTGTCAGCCTTATGTCACTACTGGACTGAGAACGTATATTGATCTCTCACTACCGTGTGAATATTTCACAAGACCCTGTACAATTACAAACCAAAATTTAGTGAGGTTAAGTTGGATTATGTGATAAATGAAAATAGATAATAAAACTAAGTGTGCAACTAGAAGGGAGTTGATATGTGCAAATTAGATATGCTATCATTGGAAGTAGTGGTTTGGGAGTTGAGTATGCCAGTCACTGTCACTGAAAGGTTGAATACTTTGGGGGTTTAGTGCCCATTCTTTTGAGCCTCAAGTTTGTGAATGTCATTTATGTGATTCTTTTGAGCATCTATGTGAAAGAAGTTTGTGAAGGTCATTTATGTTAGGTTATTGTTGAGATTAAGTTAAAATTTTGAATTTTATTCATTTATTTTAGATTTTATGTTTATTTTTATAATAAAATTAATGAGAGTAAGGGAAAAAATATTTTAAATAAGTGTTTTTTTTTTTAAACTCAAAAATCATTATATTAAAAAATATATTTATTTGATCATTATACATTTTAAAAATAAATTTTGATTTGTTATCTAAATTAAAAGAAAAAATTAAAAATAATGTTTTAGTATCAATTATATTAAAAAATTTCATTTCAATTTTGAAATCTCACTAAGATTCATCATTAAAATTGAAAAAATGAATCACCAATGATTCTTTCAATCTATATGATAATGGTAAGTGATGTTGGAAGATAAATATGAGAAATTCAAATCCAAGTCATCATAAAACATTACTTTCAAACTTTCCTAGTGTGAAAGTTGAAAATGGAAAATAAAAAAATATGTATAATGGTTAATTCTTAAATGGTGATTATCTTAAATAAAGTTTGTAAAGAAGATATATTACTTTTGCTCCATATTAATCTATGTTGTATTGGTTTTAGGGATGGGAAATTTTTAAGGGGAAGATTGGTTAGGGATGCTAATAATTTATATATTTATATATATATATATATATATATATATATATATTAAAATTCACTATAAACATTTGTAAAAGTTCGAGCAATTTAAAAAAGGGTAAGTGGCATTTCAGTATTGGCTGCTAGACAAGAGAAAAATGCACTTTAACTTAAGGAAACTTAAGTGAGAAATGTCTCTATAACAGTTTTCCTTCCTCATATTTCTTGTTAATGACAATTATGTTAAAACATAAAAGACATTCCCTTTTCAATAGGTTTTGAAGATTTTTATGGCTGTGTTGAAAACCACTATAAAACACTTTGGTTATGTAAAGAGATTAGATTCATATTTCAGATTAAGAAGGTGATTGAATAGAAATGTATTCAAACATTTAGTACCCAATCAAAGTCACTACTATCTGAGTGTTTTCACAATGCTTGAGGTTGGGATGGTGGAAACACTATAATTGAATGACTTGCGGAAACCCATGTACAATATGTAAAAGCCAAGATAATCGAAAAAATAAGAAGAACAAGAGCAATGACCACAAGGATCAACACCTTAAATGTCCGTTTCTTGTTTTTTCTACATGGAAGTTTTGCTTGTTGTAAATACAATATTTAAATCACCAAAAACTCAAATCAAAACCCATCATACAAAACCCATGTTTTGAGCTACAACTTTTACAAGAGATTTAGATTCAATGCAATACAAAAATAATGGATGGGAAAAATGATCTTATTGTCTAATCATCAATTTACATGATTGTCAAGACCGAATACCCCCAAAATCTACCCAAAAAATCCCTGAAATCTGACCAGAACATACTCGAAATCTGTGTGGAACATCCCTGAAATCTTTCTGGAACGTCTTGGGGACGACCATAAAGTCTCCAAGTCCCCAACAATTTCTGTAAGTTTCCTAAGGGTCCCCAAGTCCCCGAAACTCAAGAATATATTCTTTCTTTGGAATAATTCTTGGAAAAATCTACTAGACACTTCTCTTCATTTTGAGGATGGTACTAGGAGTAAATCAGATTTTGTAGAAAGATGAGGCTTTTTTATAGGTACTCTTTTAAGAGCTCAACATGTCACTTGCTGAAATTAAAAGTGGGTGAGGGGAAAACACCCCTGAGCACAAACCACTTAACTAAACCCAATTGAGAACAATTATTCATATGTAAAATATTTTGTTCTATATAAAGTAGAGTGGAAACTACTGAAAACAAAATTAAAGATTAAAAAATAAAATATAGAAGAATCATTAAAAAAATATAATTATTTATTGAAATGTATTTAGAAAAAAAAAATAAATAATTTAGTTATATTAATAATAATTTTGAAATTCATTCAAAATTAAATATAAACTTTTATTTAAATGTTTTTTTATGTTGTTTATTTAAATATTTTTCATGTTTTAAAATTTTTGAGAATTTCCAATTCATCCATATTAAATTTATGTATCCATTTATATACACAATTTTAATAATATATATAATATCCTATATCAAACAAATTTTTATGTAATACATATAAAACCAACCAGCAAAAATAAATTTGCTAAATTTTATATTAATTAAATTTATGCATCCCTTTATATGTACAATTTTAATAATATATCTGCTATCCTATATCAAATAAAATTTTATGTAATACATGTAAAACTAACTATTTATACATTTGCAAAAATAAACTTGTTAAATTTTAATTTTAAAATTTTATATTAATTAAATATAATTGAAATGAAACATTTTTTAAACATATTTAAAAAATAATATTGTTTAGTATATATATAATATTTAATTATTACATTTTATAATAATAATATTAATCTTTTTATACATTATAATATAATTACCATAAACATATTAATACATACACTTAAAAATATTTTAAGACATTTCATTTTTATTTATTTAATATATTTCACTTTACGTTAATACAATCATCAATATTCTTATGTTTATTTTTATCCACTTTTTCTCCAAGGAAGAAGAATTTACAAAGTTTGTGATATGTTTGTAAAAATATATACTTGAAAAAGAATTTACAAAGTTTGTGATATGTTTGTAAAAATATATAAGTATATGATATTGTACTTATTACATGAAATTATGTTTTAAAGGTACATAATTATATGCTCCATTTTTTCAAAATAGTTAGAAATTTATCCATATGCATTGCAAATAACACAGATTTTGTTGTTATATAGTTGACCTTTGTGTTAAATAGGTTTCGAAATTATGTTTTAAAGGTATATAATTATATGCTCCATTTTTTAAAAATAGTTAGAAATTTATCCATATGTCATATAGTTTACTTTCGTGTTAAATAGGTTTTGTTGTTATATAGTTGTGATTTATTATATGCATTGCAAATAAGTTGGTTTTGTTGTTATATAACATAGGTTTTGTTGTTATATAGTTGACTTTTGTGTTAAATAGGTTTTGTTGTTATATAGTTGTGATCTTTGTGTTTGTGTTTTGTGTTAAATTGTTGGAGTTTTAATTAGAATATTAAAATCTTTTGAGGTATTAAAATTAAGTAGTTTCTGGTTGTTAAACATATAAGAGAATTTTTTTAGAAATTATTAAATGTTATTTTAAAATTTTTTGAATAAAAAAGTTCCAAATTTTAAGGGAGTGGAGTTAAATACTCTTATGTTTTGTTGATTAAAGCATAATATTAGCCTACTCCCATTCTACTACTTAGAGTGAACTTATTGTACCCCATTTTTCTACAAGTGGACACAAAGTTGATGAAGTAGGTAGAGTATGTGAAACATAAAGTCTTGTAGGTGATGATAAAGTTTGTGAAACAAACTAAGTCTTGTAGGTGGCAACAAAATCAATGAGCCATTCAAAGTCATATAGAAGGAGGTAGATTCCATCAAGAAATCAAAGTTCTATTAGAAGGAGAATAGTTGTAAGTCTCAAGGATGATGTGTTCTATACCTAATGTTGACATAGTATGGATTTCTTAAAAATTCTCTAAGTCCATACTGAGACTACTAAAGAATTTCAAGTTAGTTATTTAGAGAAAATTTGTAGCATGAAGTAAAACTAGTAGGAAGTGTATTAAACCTATCACAAGGAAGAGTTAACAAGCCACACAAGAAATAGTTCCTAGCTCAAGGTAGAATGTTAGGAAGACACAAAAATTGACACCAAAGCAAGGAAAATTTGGGTATGGTCAGTAAAGTAGCTAAGGTGAAATGTTTACATGATGGATTACTCATTCAATGCATGAGGTTACAAAGCACGAGACCAATATTGCTAATTTGGAAGAGAACTCCAATGAGAACTATAATCATGAAGCTCTTACCACCTTTGTAGAGATTGTGAAGAGTCTCACTAAGAGGTAAATAAATGCTCAAGAAGAGTAGAGTTTTGTTAACAATCAACCTCTACATAGTTTAGAAAAAATGCAAGAGCAGTTGAAGAATAAAAATAAATAAGATTAAAGAAGAGATTTGAGTAAAAGATCACAAGGAACTAGAAGTTATTCTTCTAATTCAACTTCATTTGTATCATTAGAGATCTCTTATGATAAACCAAAGGAGAAACTATCCTGAAAAGATAGACTATGGATAGAGTTCAAGAAGGAAAACCAACTGCGTTTGAAAGTGAAATGAATATTGGACAAGAGGAAGAGGCTTGGTTGCTGGGAATGAAGAAGTATTTTCACATATGTGATTACTCATGTAGATATGAAGTGCGAATTGTTATCTATAATTCGAGTGAAAAAATTTCATCACGACAATGCAATCAATGCTAGGTGGATAATGAAAATGAGAGAAGGGCTCTTGGGAGTAATTTAACAAGTAATTAGACTAGAAGCATCTATTTTTCCACTATTATAAACATAAGGTCTATGAGTTTGAAAACCTAAGGTAGGAAACAATTCTAGTTATTAGGTATGAAGGGAAGGTTGTGGATATCCTAAAGCACATTGCATCATATATATGAAGGATAAAACAATGAGGGTATGACATTTTTCTATGTATGTTGTATTCATCCATCAAAATTAATATTTGGGTCAAGGAGCCAACAATATTGGAAGAAGCTATATATGATGTCAAATATCATGAGGATTAGTTAAATGATAAATATAAATTCCATGATAAGTGGAAGGCTAGGACAAAGGAATATCAAGAGAAGTGAAAAGCGATATAATCCTCCCATTCTATGGAAAATTAGAATGTACCATGGGAAAATCATCTAGCTCGGAGTAGGGAACAAAATATAAATTTGGATGGGAGAAAATTAATGACATGCTTTAACTTTATGGGAGTAGAATCATTACGCAAGGTATT
The DNA here is from genome assembly GCA_010110895.2 of Picea sitchensis. Lineage (NCBI taxonomy): Eukaryota > Viridiplantae > Streptophyta > Pinopsida > Pinales > Pinaceae > Picea > Picea sitchensis. The sequence goes on along the minus strand of SNQJ01S0042889.1, from coordinate 55,908 downwards.
TCTCAAAGACTGTGAAAATTCAAAGGTTCTTTGTAAAATTTAGAGTGATATAAATAAGATTAAGGATGACACTAAAGGATGACACTAAAGGATGACAATGGAATCTACATGTTTGTAAGGATGGTCATCACACCAAATTTTCTTGATTGGTAGTGTACCCATAACTTGGACTACCAATGTTATTTGAAAACATGAAAATGCACTTGGAATTGAAAGGGAGCTTCCCTTAACCTAATTCCTATTGTGATTTTTAAAATGCTTTTGTTTCTCACAATTAACACTTTTTCTTTTGTGTGTGAATATTTGATTCATGAATCATATATGAAGCATGTCTTTTGGGTGCCAAAGAAAAAAATATACATGTCAATTTATGAATACACATGCATATGTAGATCTAGGATGTGTTCATACACATTTTTGTGGTGCAAATTTTATCACATATTGTATTAACATGGTATGATATTTGTTTAATGAGTAGTTTTGGATAATATCCATATGAGGCAATTTCTTTGATCTTACCAGGAAGGGGCATTCAAAAATCCTTATAGGAACCATATGAACAAATGCTATCCAAGCACAACTATGGACATTTAGCATAGCCTCATGCACACCAAAAGCACGCATCCTCTGCGCTAACCCCCTCCAACAAGGGAACCCTTTACACCACAATACCAAGGCATGTATTATCCATCATAGTATCCAAGGACTATAACCTTTGGTGGTCTTTCATTGTATCTAACAACCTGGTTGAGGGAAATGATCCCCTCAGGTTAAACATAGATCCCTAAAAACTCAAATACATTTGGTGTGAAAAATGGTAAGCATGCTAAGTTATGGGGCTTAAACACACTTAGCAAGGTTTTCACACACTTAATATGTTATGCATGTTTGGGGGAAACACCCCCAACAATAACCAAAGTAACCCTGCATAAGGTAAAGAAAGCATGAAAAAGGGGCTCACTTGGTTATCAAGATAACCAAGCAAGCCAATAGATTGTATATATGAGGGTAGAATGATATTGGAATTATTGTTGTTGTTATTGGCATGCTTTTATTAATTGAACTATAAAATTGGTTTTATATCCATTGGAAGTGGTTGTGTTTGTCTAAAATGGGGAAAAATTTAGGGGCTAAATTTCTCCCATGGGCTAATTTTCCATGCTTTTCCCCAAAAAAGATTCGCCATTCTAAAAATTATTCGCCCAAATTCTATAGGACAAAATTATCTTACCTTAAAAATCACCAAAAATTTATAAAAACTATATATAATCCTTAGAAATTTTAATATTTTAACAAAAATATCGCCAAACATTTATAGTTGACATATAAAGGACCAGTAAGATTCGCCAAGGTTTCTACATTTCAAAATAGATTTCCATCCTTAAAATTATCCCTGGTCTAAAATGATTGGAATAGTGATCATTGTGGAAATGTAAGGGTTTTGGGAAATACTATAAGAAACTAGTTTAGATAAATTGTTCTTCTATTGGAGAAGGTGGGTTTTCTTCCTTGGGATGAGGTTTCTCCCATTGTAAATTGTGTTTCCATTGACTATGATGATTTCTATTATGTTTTAGTATATTCCAAATTAGTACTAGGATGCCATGTTTATAATTTTATGTGGATTATTGAATGCATTTCTTGTATGTCTAGTTCAATTTATAGTAAGTTTGGATATTGACTATAAAAATAGCCAACATTTGGGGGGCATTCTAAATAACAACTTGGGACCATCATCTAAGGAATCATACAAATAAAGACATTAAGATACATAGTATTAACAAGTGAACTCCGATAATAGTTATGGGGGCCAAGCTCAACATAAAAGAGGGATAAGATTCTCAATGGAAAATAAAGGAGTAATCAAGATTCCACCAATAAGAATCCTAACCCATAGTCATATGCATGGCACACCAGAACATAGTAGGGGTGAAGAAAGGCATGAAGAAAGAGTGCATCACCAAATAGGGCTAGAAAAAGAATACCCTAGGAAAAGTTGGTGGGACCTGATAATCACCCTCTCAATGGAAATAGAACCACAAACAAAGCTCAAAATGGCATGTCACAAATACCATTGTTTAATGGATATACATATGGATATGATCATTTATTTCTTCTTGAATTTCTTTGGAAAGTAACAAACGAGATAAATACAACAAATAAATGGGAATTTTTCAAAGGATCACTAAGTAGACAAGTATTAGCATGGTATCAGAGGTGTGTAAAGAATAAAATTTTCATCACTTGGTAGAAAGTCATTGAAAAATTTCTAGATGTGTATGCATATCTATATTAATCATATTAAAGGAAAAAGCAAGTTCCACTATGATGACAGACTTGAAAAATTGATTGAGCAATTTAGATGTGGAATGTCAAAGGTAATGAAAAAATATTGGTTTATTAGAACACTGCTTGATACAATTCAGACACATCTAAGAAAAAAAATCCAAATATCTGTAAGGATGCCATACATGAAGCCATCCAAATGAAGTAAGAAGAAATCAATTATGTCAGAAATAAAAATAAATGAAGTGAAGAGCATGATGAAAAACTAAAAAAACTAGAGGAAGAAGTAAAGAAGATGCCATAAATGAAGCACCATGATCCTAAGACAACATAGGATTAAAGACCCATGGATAAATTGGAGGAGAATATAGCACCAAGGAATATTAGTAGATTTAATTCTTGCACAACCCATAACAAATTGGGGGAATCTTGGCATAATTTCCCCAAAAATCCAAGGAATCAACATGGACCCTACAAACCTAGGTACTCAAGGTAAAACAATAGATGAACATTTAGAAACTACAAATTTAAAAAATAACAAGACCTCAACGTTGATAGGGTACACATACAACCGATCACTCATCTCTAGTTATAAACATTACCAAGAGGGAAAGTAGCATGAAAATGTTATGGTATGGAACTTGAGGAAACATAGAAAATAATTGCATTTTCAACACTCCATGAGTGATACTATGTTTTAATTATAGGCCAAGGAATCAAAAAACTAAACAAAGCCTAGTATTACTCAAGGAACTCTAGGAAAATATGAGGAAGAACTAAAAAAGGATTCAGTTTACAACTAGGGTGAGATTATAAGGATATCACAAACCACAATTCAATGTAGAAGCTGACATGGTTTTCAAAATTCAAAATAAAACTTATGAGGAAGTTGTCCTAGAAATAAGGGGTCAAAAGAAATGAAAAAGAGAAATGATGGAAAGAGAACAATGATATTCAAAACTTGGATCTGATCAAGCGACTAAAGAAATTATCCATGAATAAACAATACTTGAGGAAAATCATGAATTGTTTCAAATGTCTATTAAACATTAATGAAGCCAGCAAATTGACCTGAAAGAAACTTGGGTACACAATATCAACTTTATTTTTAAAAAATAATTATAAATACTTGTAAATAAATACTTGTAATAGAAACAAACAAACAAATAAATGACATAGTAGTAGAGCCTAGAGAAGCAATCAACATCATATCCTTAGAAATATAGGAAAAAATGGGGAAACCAAAGTTGAAACATAGTAAGATAGTGATCAGGGTGGAAACCCATGTTACCTACACACCTTTGGGTAGGATGACAACAATAAAAATTGGTGCCATGGAATTAAAACATGAATGACATTTGAAGCATTGAAATTGCCGAAGGAATCATACAAAGTATTATTTGGGATACCATGGATTTATGTGATGAGAGGGATATTATTCTCCATTTTAAAGAAATCTTATTCTTAAGAAATAGAAGATGGTTTATATTACCCCTAGACAAGACAAAGAAAGGAATAAATAAATGCCACTAATAGAGATGACAAGAGATATGCAAAAAAAAACCTGATGTATATGGCATATTGTATATGGAAGTCTTGTCGGAAGAAGAATTGGATGATGTATTGAAGGGATGGGCTCAAGAAAATCATGAAGTATGGCTAGGACACATCATAAACATATTGAAAATTAAAGCCATTAAAGAAATACAGAATTATGGGGTGGGTGAAAATCCAACTATGCATGTAAATAAGTTTGAAAAGAAAATGAAATTCTCATTGGATGAAGAACAAATACATCAATTCCATCGCACACTCAAGATAGTACCTTTCCAATGGTGGATGACATATTTCTTACTATGCTCATTTATAACATCAGAACAAATGACAACACTATTCATATGTAAATTTTAGAGAATAAAGGGAGAGAAATATTATGGGTATTATGAGGTAGTTAGGCTACATCACTTAAAAAATTTAATGTATGTTATACAAAAGTATATACAAGATTATGGAGACCTTGATGAAGTCTCCATATATATCCTACAAGGATTCGTTGATGGGTTAGCATACAAATGATATTTTCATAAAAAAAATGATAAGGAAAACAACATATTGGAACAAGCTATGGAAGAAATTCCAAGAAGACTTATATAGAGGACCAATTGATGAAAACTTTATCATACAAGTGGTATTGGAAAAAATGCATCAGTTTATAAGAGAACACAACTCACATCAAAATGAAAGAATGATGTTTACAATATCAACAAAATAAAACGTAAAATATATCCTAAAAAAATATACAAAAGAGAACTTTGAGTCAAGGGAGATTACTACATTAGATAATCTAGAAAAAAATGTGGGTAATAGGAAATACATAAAAAAGAGTAAATATAACAAGGGAAGGAGAAGAACCCCAATACCTAGAAATAAAAAATATTCGGGATGACAAGATAATAGTAGAAGCAATTGAACTACTTCAATAATTTATAGATGTATTTTCATATAGATACCATGACTTGAAAGGGATACCTATTGAGTTTGGAGAATTCAAGATAGAATTGCATCCCAAGGACAAACCAAATAGACAGTGACCCTTCAATATGAACCATTGATATAAGGAAAAGATTCGATAAGAACTAAGAAAAGTACTTAAAAGGATTTATTTATGAGGTGGAGGAAAGTGTTGGAATATTGAGAGGTGGAGGAGGTGAATCAATATGAGAACTTTTACCACTTTTAACCACAATATATAAAATTCAACTTTATCAACAATATATCATAAATGTATCATATATCATGAACATATAAATATAAGTAGTATCACATAAAATACAAAGTACACTGAAATTTACGTGGACACCCAAATGGGAGAAAACCACATAATGCTTTCTTATATATTGTCAAGAATAAATTCATTGGAAGCACCAACTTCCCAATTCTCCAGCTGAAACTAGAAGGAGGCTACAACCTCCTATTTACAGGCTCCAACCTAAAGAAAGATACAATTCCCTGAAATCTCTGGCTCTAACTAGAAGGAGGCTACAACCCCCTGATTTTCAAGCTCCAACCTGAAGGAAGCTCCAACTCCCTATGTTCTCCGACACCAAATGGAAGGAGGATACAACCCCCTTTCCTTGCTTTGTCCTACCTCCCTGAAATATAATTGTATACCAAACTTTCACTACCACAATCACTGACATTGTCAACCTATCATTTTCAACCTGTCACATCAACCTGTCATTGTCAACCTATCACATCAACCTGTGACTACCACTATCACAACAATCGGCATGTTACTATCACTGTCACATTAACCAACCTGTCATTGTCACTGTAATTGTCATTGTAACCATCATTGTCACTACCACTATCATCGCCACTGATATACCATCATCAACCAAACCAGATCCACTCACATGGATACAAAAACCATCACTAAACCATGTACATTAGCCTGTATCAAAACCATGCACATCAACATGTACCATACCATGTATATCAACCATGTACATCAACCTATACCAACCATGCATCAACCATGCACATCAATCTGTATCAACCATGTATCAACCATGTACCATACCTAGTACATCAACCATGTACCACATCATGTATCAACCATGCACGTCAATCTTTACCATACCATGTACATCAACCTATACCATACCATATATCAACCATGTAACATACCAAGTACATCAACCATGTACCATATCATGTATCAACCATGCACATCAATATGCACCATACCATGTACATCAACCATTCACATCAACTATACCATACCATGTATCAACCATGTACCATACCAAGTACATAAACCATGTACCATATCATGTTCCTCAACCATGTGTCTCAACCTGTACCAACATCACCAAAAGATGCATCCAAGATATACCTCAAACCATGTGCCTAAAGCATGTACCAACATCACTCATGATATGTCCCAATCATTTCATACACCATGTACCATAAGATATCAACAATGAAGTGCCTCAACAAAGTACCAAGGAATGTGCCTCATACATATGCCAATACAAAGATGTGCCTCTAACAATGAACCATAATGTCCATGTACCAATTACCAAGAACATGTGTCAAGCATGTATCAATACCACCTCAACCATATGCAACCGTGTACCATGTACCACAAGGGTTCCAAGACATTCCTTAAGCATGTGTTATACCATTAATGAAACAAACCTCAAACAAACACATGTTAAACATACCTTTACTCATGAAGAGGACCTAATGCATATCATCTCAGACCAACAAACCTTCCTCAACTTCAAAATCAACAAGATGGCATCTTCTTCAAGATTTTCCAAAATAATCTAGTACTTGCTCCACCGTGACCCACGTATATCCACTACTTTCTCCACTATGAACCACGGATATCTGTTAATTTCTCCACTGTGACCCATAGATGTCCTCTACTTTCTCCACCGTGACCCACATATGTTCGCTACTTTCTCCACTGTGACCTATGGATAAACTTAGAAAGCTATTTTGATCACTTCATACTTTTCCCTCCAGTTTCCTTCGCTACCTCAGACTTCTTAGGCTTCGATACCTCATATATGCTATGAAATATTTACCAAAAACATCACTTGAAATATAGATGACCATTGAACTTGTGTGTATTCTTATGAAGGACTTCTTGGGGTGCATCTATACTTTTTCAAACTAAATTCTTTCATTACTTTAGAGCTTTCTTGTTACAACCACTTTACCTTTTGACTAAGAATTGTAACTGTTTAGGGGCTTCATAACCATTATTCGGGTCTTCCAACTTCACAAGGCCATAACTCCTCAACCGTGAGGAACCACGTAGCATACCACCTATCACTGAAAACAATATGATGAGTAGTATCCATCTATAATTGTATTACCTACATTTACACTGTCATTCATGTCCTTATTCCTTGATCAACTTCAGGTTCCATAAACACACCTCTGGGGCTTCTTGTAGACTTCTTCAAATGCACCCATCACACCTATTAACATCAACCACTCGTGTTGACATAAATGAAAACTAACTTACCATCAATCTAGATCACAACTCTGGGGTATCTCGAACGCTCCAAGGGTTGACATCAATGAAAACCAACTTTCCAAACCAACTATCCAACATAAAGTGAATGGGTGTCACCCATTATGGTAGCCAATAAGAAGAATGAAATGTTAAGGATATGCATATACTTTCAAATATTAAACATTTTAACATCTAAAGACCCTTTTCCAACACTCTTTTTAGAGTAATTTCTAGAAGTAGTAGGAGGAAGGGAAATTTATCCATTTCTAGATGGGTATTTAGGACAAAATTAGGTGTCCACATAGATAAATACCAATCCTTAACCACATTTTCAATAGAGTGGGGTTATTTTCATACAAAAGGATGCCTTTTTGATTGTTAAATGCACCATAAATATCACAAAGATGTTTCTATAGAAATATTTTAGAGATCTTAAAAAACTTAATTCATAAATAGTTGGAGGTATATTTGGAAGATCAAGAATTATTTGTCTATTTTAAAAACCATATGGTAGACTTAAAAATGAGGCTAAATGTATGTAGAGAAATAGGAGTCTCAAATCCAGAAAATAACCATTTTCTACAACCCTTTGGGAAACTAGTTGGGTGTATATTATCAAAAGAACGAATAATGGTGGACCTGGAAAACATAAAAGTCATCAAAGACTTAAAACCACCTACAAATCCATCAAAGGTCGAGTATTTTTTAGGACTCATAAGATATTTTGCAAAGTTTGTAAAGGGGTATGCTAAAATATCCCACCTAATGGAATAGTTAGTTAAAAAAGAAACACCATTAGAATGGACATAGGAATTCCAACAATGATTTGAAAAACTTAAAAATGGGACCATAGCTTGAGGTATAAAATGGGATTCCTAAAGAAAATAATAAAATAATATTTAAAATAATAAAATAAGAGTTCTGAATTTTCAAAGGGAAAGAAAAAAGTTGTTTTTTAATCATATTTTTTAGTTATCTCCATATAGGTTTACTCAAATTTCAAGTGTAGGCACTAGTTGGATGAGGAATTAAATTCTACATCTAATGTGTACATATTATGCATACTTTTGATAGACGCAACGATGATATAAACTAGAAATACATGGAGAAACATGTTTTCCATGTATTTCTAATTTATCTCACTGTGGGTCTATCAAAAGTATGTAGAGTGGGTATATGTTTTACATTTGAAATTTGAGTAAACCTATAAGGAGATAAGTCAAAAATAGGATAAGAAAAGTAGTTTTCTTCTTTTCCCTCCAAAAATATTTACCCTTATGGTTGAAATCATCATCTTGAATCCTATTGGTACTTTTAAAGTTGATTTTGATATTACATTTTTTTGTTTTGAGGCCCATTTTTTACCTCAAAATTCTCCTAATGTCAATCTTAGGATTTGTAGATTGGAAAAAAAATTGCATGCACTTGTGGATGTCTTGGGAATAACTATATGAGAAATATTGACATAGCCCCAAGAAAATGGGATGGATTAACCTAGATATTATGCTAGTATAAAAATCTCAATAGTTAAAATAAATTATAACACCGTAGAAAAAGAAGCTCTAGGTATGGTCTATGATTTACAAAAAATTAGACCTTAACTGTTAGCAAATAATTTTTACTTTTGTATGGATGATCAAGAATTAAATTACATTGTAAACAAAACAATTTTCAATCAAAGAATAAGTAGATTGCTGAAGTTATTTCAAGAATATGAATTTGAGATATATTTCAAAACAACAAAATTCCATGTGAGACCAAATCATTATCAAAGATAGAGAATGGAGTGGAAGACAAACATTAGGGAAAGGAAGAAAATTGCTTTTTCAAATTGTATTTTCAACTTGTTTCCTTATTGGTTTACTCAAATTTCAAGTGCAGGCACATGTTGGATGTGAAATTAGATTCTACATCCAACTTTATCTCATTGTGAGTCTATCAAAAGTATGAAGAGTGAGTTTGGAATCTGAGTAAACCTATAAGAAGATAAGTAAAAAATATGATTAAGAAAAAAGTAGTTTTATTTATTTCCCTTTGAAAATTCATAACTCTTATTTTATTATTTTAATTATTATTTTCCTTAGGAGACCCATTTTAGACCTCAACTATTATTTTCCTTAGGATTCCCATTTTAATTACTATTTTCTTTAGGAAACGCATTTGCATTTGAAAACAATAGTGTATTTTTCATTTTGTTGCCTTTGCATTTGAAAACAATAGTGTATTTTTCAAAATAAAAGGAGTCAAACAATTTTATTGATCATCATAAGTACAAATCCCAAAACTCCTCACCAAAACCAAACAAGGCTCAATAGTGTATTTTTTGTTTTGTTATAGTTAGTGTATTTTTGAAAGGAAGAACAATCAAACAATTTTATTGACCATTATATGTAGAAATCTCCAAACAAGGCTCAATAGTGTACTTTCAGTTTTGTTACCCTTTGTGTATTTTTCAAAAGAAGAACAAACAAACATTTTCAATGAAACCAAACATAACACTAATATTTTTCATTTTTATATATGTACTTTTTTTTTTATAATACGTTTTTGTGTATGTGTGTTTTTTGTTTTGTTACTCTTAATGTATTTTTCAAAAGAAGAAAAATCAAACAATTTTATTGACCATTTTTTGTTTTGTTACTCTTAATGCATTTTTTTATAAAAGAAGATCAGTGAAACAATTTTGTACCCTTAGTGTATATTTAAAAAGAAGAATGAACCAACAACTTTAGTGTATTTTTAAAAGAAGAACATATGGAGCATCTTTTTGTTTTTGTTACTCTAAGTGTATTTTTTAAAAGAAGAACAATCAAACAACTTTAGTGTATTTGTTTTTTTACTCTTAATGCATTTTTCAAAAGAAGAACAATCAAACTACCTTAATGTAATATTTGTGTTATTTTTAATGTATTTTTCAAAAGAAGAACAATAAAAAACCTTAGTGTATTTTTCAAACTATTTTTCATTTTGTTACCCTTAGTGTATTTTCAAATAAAAATCAATCAAACAACCTTAGTGTCTTTTTTTTTACTTTTAATGTATTTTTCAAAAGAAGAACAATTAAACAACTTTAATGTATTTTTCAAAACAAGAACAATGTATTTTGGAAAGGAAAGAACCACCAAACAACCTTAGTGTATTTTTCAAAAGAAGAACAATGTATTTTGGAAAAGAAGAGCAATCAAACAAACTTAGTGTATTTTGTAAAACAAGAACATGTGGACCATTTTTTGTTTTTTCATTCTTAGTGTATTTTTATATAAAAGAACAATCAAACAACCTTAATGTATATTTTTTTACTCTTAATATATTTTTCAAAAGAAGAACATTATATTTTTTAAAACAAAGAGCAATCAAACAACCTTAGTTTATTTTTCCAAACAAGAACAATGTATTTTGGAAAAAGAAGAACAATCAAACAACCTTAGTGTATTTTTCAAAAGAAGAAGAATGAATTTTGGAAAAGAAAGAATAGAGCCTGACTGTACTTTTCAAAAGAATAATGTATTTTGGAATGAAGAACAATCAAATATATATTTTTTAATATATGTACAAATTCAAAGGATCATTACTAAATCCAGAAAAATCAAACAACCTTAGTGTATTTTTTAAAAGAATAACAAAGTATTAATAAAAACATAATACAAGAATGATCAAACAACCTTATTGTATTTTTCAATAGAAGAACAATATATTTTGGAAAAGAAGAACAATCAATCAACCTTAGCATATTTTTCCAAAGAAGAACAATGTATTTTGGAAAAGGAGAACAATCAATCAACCTTAGTGTATTTTTCAAAAGAAGAGCAATGTATTTTGGAAAAGAAGAACAATCAAATAACCTTAGTGTATTTTTCAAAAGAAGATGAGTTTATTTTGGAAAAGAAGAACAATCAAATAATTTTATTGACCATTATATGTACAAATCCCTAGGCTCATCACCAAATCCAAGCATATGTACAAATCCCTAAGCTCATCACCAAATCCAAACACATGTACAAATCTTGAGGCTCATCACCAAATCCAAACATAATACGTGACATATGTACAAATCCCTGGGCTCATCACAAAATATAAACACATGTAAAAATACCCGAGCTCATCACCAAAACTAAACATATGTACAAAACCCCAAGCTCATCACCAAATCTAAACATATGTACAAATCCCCAGGGTTCTAAATCTGGAGATCCATCATCCATCAAACCCCCAAGCTCATCACCAAATCACTAAACATATGTACAAAATCGGGCTCATCACCCAAATCCAAACATAATGCATTATACCAGGAAATCCTAGGGGCTTATCCTTTCAAATCCAAACAATCCCTGAACAAATCCCCATATTATGCTTATTAATCCCTATTTATTGAATTATTGCATATCTAGTGTTATATTTATATGTTGGCTAAAACCCTTCATTGCCTTTGGGTATGAATTGTACCATTTGTCTCCTATTTATATAACAAGGAGACTTGGTCTTATGATCATCTTATCACATATCATATAGTATTATGAATCAGACATATCGTAAAAGGAGGCACCGAAAGGTGGATTCTATTTCAGCTGTTTTTTTATCTGACTTTAAGGCTTTGTGTCATAGCATTGGTATTAGATCATCCCGATCCTGAGTTTCTTCTCCAAGCAAGTCATCTTATAATTTTTCCTATAACTTTTTTGAATTGGTCGGACAAAATTACAAAACTTGGAGGTTATTTATTTAATACATATCAAGGTATCTCTAAATGAAAGGTAATAGGAGCTTGTGTCTCATTTACAATTTGGGAGATATATACCTGGAGATAGGGTTTTCGACTAGATCCTATAACTAGTCTCTGTACTTGTGTTTTTACAGGTAAAAGTCCTTATATTCTTGTTGAGGATCAAATTCTATGATACCCTGTACCATTTGAGAGGACAATCCATATTATTTATGGTAGAAATTTTAGAATCATGTATTAAATATTAGACACGTGACTCTGCAGCCCTAGGATCCAAACTCTCAGAGAAAGGAAAAAAATCAGCAAGGTTTGGGAGGATTACTCTAAATTTCACTTGGCACATCCAATTTTAGTTTAGACCCATGACATTGCAAAGAAGAAATTTTAGAATTACTAAAAGCCAAAATTTTAGACTCAAAGGGACTAAAAGTTTAGATATACTTAGAAGGAAGGTTGGTTAGGAGGAAAAACTCCAAATTAAGGGCTTAAAAGGTACACGTAACTTACAATTGGCATGAATTTTTATTAAGCCTCATATTATAGCATGGCCCTATTTATGGAATTATTACATATCTAGTGTTATATTTATATATGGCTAAAACCCTTCATTGCACCCTTGGAGTATAATTGTACCCACTTGTCTCCTATTTATATAACAAGGATACTTAGTCTTATGATCATCTTATCACATATCATATAGTATTATGAATCAGTTATATATTGTAAAGGAGGCTTCCCCCTCGAGGTGGACTATATTCATTGATGTTTTGTCATTTTTTAAGGCTTTGGATCATAACATTTTGGTATTAGATCCTCCCGATCCTAGGGTTTTTCTTCTCCAAGCAAGTCATCTTATAATTTTTCCTATAACTTTTTTAAGAGGATTTAGACAACAAAACTTGGAGGTTATTTCTTTAATACATATCAAGGTATCTCTAGTAAGTAATTATTCTGACATATATGTCTGACTACAATTTGGGAGATACCCCTATGGAGGAGAGATAGGGTTTTAGACTGAATCCTATAACTAGTCTCATACTTGGGTTTTAGGTAAAAAATTTTTGTCATTTTTAAGGCTTTGGATCATAACATTTGGTATTAGATCATCGATCCTAGGGTTTTTCTTCTCCAAGCAAGTCATCTTATAATTTTCTCTATACAAATTTTTCTGAGGTGATTCAGACAACAAAACTTGGAGGTTATTTCTTTAATACATATCAAGGTATCTCTAGTAATTATTCCAGCATATGTGTCATTACAATTTGGGAGATATACCCTATGGAAGATAGGGTTTTCGACTAGTCCTATAACTAGTCTCATACTTGGGTTTTAGGTAAAAAATGTCATATATTCTTCAGCGAGGATCCAAATTCTATGAGACCTATTACATTTGAAAGAGGACAATCCATAGTATTTATGGTAGAAATTTCATAATCATGTATTAAATATTGGACACGTGACACTCTGTAAAGGCAAAAAATCAACAAGGTTTGGGAAAGTTGCCCTAAATTTCACTTGACACATTCAATTTTGGTCAGACCCATGACATTGTAAAGAAGAAATTTTAGAGTACTAAAAGCCAAAATTTTAGACTCAAAGGGGACAAAATTTCAGAAATACATCAGAAGGAAGGTCGACAAGGAGAAAAAACTCCAAATTAAGGGCTTAAAAGGTACGTAACTTACAATTGGCATAATTTTTTATTGGAAGATCTATTTTTGGTGATTCAAAATTTTAACCAAGAGGAAAAATATGAGAGTTATTATTTTCTTACATGGATCCAAAGGCTCCTCCAAAATTTACTTCACTAGATAAAACTACATAAAGATCAACCATGACTCAAGATGAAATCGATGAGATTTATCACCAGATGGAAAAGACGATCACTGAAAAAAGGGAACAATTGGAACACAATATGGATAAAAACATGGATAAGAAGATGAATGAGAAAAAGAATGAGATGAAAATGAATATGGATGAAATGAAAAATAAGATAAACAAAGTTACCGACTTAATGAGAACTGTGACCTCAAAACGAGAACTCTAGCCCAAAAAACCCATATTTTTGCATAAAAAACCTCAAAATCAACCCCCAAATCAAAAAGTGTTGCCACCGGTAGCACCATTTTTTTAAATGACATCAAAATTACAACATTTTTCAAACATGGCCTTCAAAACACAGACAATAGCTTAGAAAAAACTTAAAATCAACACCTAAAAAAAAAATGTTTTTGATTTTTTTTTCTAAACGTTAAAATTTTAGATATTTTGAAATCGTATTTTTAGCAGTTGGTACCATTAAAACAAAAACCTCAAAATCAACCATCAAATTGAAAAGTACTGCTACCGGTAGCAACCATTCTAAAATTGGGGTATGAAAATGACACATTTTTATAAAGTGGTAAAATAACTCATCATTATTGTAAACAAAATCATAAAATCAACCCTTAAATGCTTACTTTTTAAATTTTATTATCACTCAAAGCACAAGGTAAAACATAATGCCATGAAAATATCACAATATACTTTAAAAATTCAATGTCATTTTTTAATATTTTTTTAACTTTTAATAAAAAAAAAGTAAATACAAGTTACATTGAATTAAACATAAATTGTTTCTTAAAATATTGTCCATATTCAAAACATATGAACTAAGAAATTTTATTATATTATCCAAATCAAAACATATAATTCATAAAACATAGAAAAAGATTCATAACTTCATGTAAGATCATATGTAAGTTCAATGCTCATTTCTAGTTACCATACAAACACCATATGGATAAAAAATACATAAAATGTTTCATACACTTATTCAGATTGACTCATGGTTTCTAAAATACCTTCAGAGTCTACATTGTCTTAAGATGAATGATTAGATGAAGATGTAGATGATCCATACTCTTCTCTAGTGTCGATGAATGCACCATCTGATTCTACATGCATGACCAACATTTCAGATGTCAAATGTCTTTTAGATCTACGACTAGGTTCAACAAACTCCCATCTTGCATTTATTTCTTTTGGCAACAACCTCTTGATAATATTTGTTGTCTTAGAGTGAAGAGTTCCTCTCTTTGTCAAATTGAAGTCATAAAAATGTATGCTAACATCATCTAATTTTAAGAGGTCAGTGCAAAGACGAGTTGTATTTTGACCCTTTCTTTTTCTCTTTCTATTAACATGTTTCTCAGCCACCATCTCTGTCTTGTACACACCATTGAATGGGTGTGTACTTGTCGCATACCAATGCACTTCAATTTCAATAACATCATCATTTTCTTTCTCAATCTTTATAACCTTTGCAATCCAGAATAGATAACCATGTGGATCTTCAGTCGTTAAAACTGCAATCATGCTACCCTCCTTAATATCTTGTACTCAACCCCCATAAAGGTCTTCCATGGCTTCATGTTGTGCACGTGACCTTCATGAACCAATATACATTTCTCTTTCCTTTGGTTGTGTAAACTCAATAGCACCTTGAGATTCTCGTTGAACTTCAACAATGTTTGTTTCTTTAGATTCATTTGGCATATTTTGTGGCCAATGAAATGGAGTCTTCAACAATGTATATTCATTTGTTGATCTTGAAATTATGTCACTTTGACTATTGAAAAAAGACTCCCACCAAACATCAAAGTACTCATATGTATCCTGAATGGAATTTTTTATTTCTTCCAGGCATTCAAAATAATCTACATCTCTATTACACCTCCGTGCATTATGGATTTCAACAAGTGATTGTAAAAATAATAACTTTTATGCAAATATTGGATGATATGGAATGAACTTAAAAAATGCTAAGCCTGATGAAGGCCCCCATTTTGTAGTAGTTCAATATTGATTTCCCCATATAAGTGTTCTCCCATCATTTTTTTTGAAACAAAATTGATGTTGGAAGCTAATGTCATTAAGATTCTCAATACATTTTTCTTCACAATGTGATCCCTGAATAAATCTTCACATGTCAACATTTTATTTTAATCTATGAAAAACAGGCTCTCGAATGTATGCTTTCTTAATACATTCAATCAATGATGGTAGGCTTCCAACATTTTCCCTCTTCAATGTTATTGAAAAACGACTAAACATTTGTTCAATATGATCATGAGTGTGCCCAACAAGAAGGAAACCAACTTTCACCTTTTGAAAGATTCTCATTTCAACAAGCATGCTTAGATATCCAAACACAATTTGATTTTTATTTTCACAATTAGTGTTGTGCAACTGTAGATAGAGAAATTGAGGAAGATTTCCAGACCAGTGAGTGAGCACATGATGAATTATGGTGATGGTCATATTTGCATCATTATGAATATTTGGAGTTGTGAAGTAAACCCTTGGACACATTTTTTTTATTGAAAACCATACAACCAACTAAGTGAAACTTAATGAAATTCGCTCCTTGTAAATTTTTTGGTGTACAGAAAAAATGTGGTAGAAGTGTTTTCTTCTGGTCCATGTCATCAATTATCATACCTAAATATTTGTTTACAGCATCATAACACTTCTTTCGATGTTTGTACAATTTTTTCCTTTCATTTGATTGTTGATTTTGATGTTCTTGAAGTGATTTGACTATGGAATCTGCACATGACATAAAATGAAATAGTGATCATATGTTTTCATAGTTGATAACTATTCAATTTAGAAAAAAAAAATAGTAAATACATACCTCTTTCTGCCTCTTCAGATTTATCTCTTCTTGATTTAAGAGTAGCACATATACTGCAAATACCCATCCTTGACTTCTTAGGAATACATACATTGTTGAATTGTTTCTTCCATATTCTTGTAAAATATGCATATGTAATAAAATTATCATTTCCTTCAACACCTTTAGCATATCCTTTGTACAAGTTGCATATTTTCGTCCTTGAGAAATTATCTAGAATATGTATTGTGTCTCTATCTAGCATACACTCTCCATGTTTGAAAAAGAAATCGTGTATCCATGACAATGTAGTGTTTGTCAATGGCCCACTCTCTCGTCCATGATGTACCTTTGAATAAAATGAAGGATCGTTTCCCAACCTTTCTTGGATTCTTGATAGATGAAGATTACCAATTGAGCGAATTTTTTTTAAAGCCTTTCTGCACCATGCACCCCATCAAATATGAATTTTTCATGCTCTTATTCATTGACACAAATTTCTTCCTTTTATTCAAGGCATACATGTATTCCATGCTTTTCAAACAATTCTTTTGAAAACATTCACTTGAAATCAATTCACTTATGGAAATTGATTTAGTGAGAAATTATTTCCTTAACCTTGTATAACTAGAATGATTTGGATTGATATAAAAATGTCTAGTCCTTGTCCTAGACACAATGTTTCTTTGTAATGTCTCCACTATTTCATCATCCTCACTAGAAGGATTTTCCTTATCACCAGAAAGAATATTAAGCAAAAAATTGTTAGGAGACTGAACCAGAGAATGTCGATCACCTTGATTTGTTGCAACTGAATGATTGAGAACATGATATAGTTTTTGAAAAAGAAGAAGAAAAAAAAGTCAAATTTAGGTATAGTTTTGTAAAAAAAATTAGTTTTTTTATTGTTTTTTACTTAAATGTTTTTAGTTTTGGCCCATGGTGGTTACTAGGAAATGTTCGAGGCTTGGTCGTGGGGGCTGGGGCGATGTCCGACATCGCTCCAGCCCCCCATGACCAAGGCATGGTCCCAACATAAGCCTAATAACTCCATGGGTCAAAAAAATTTAACTTTTTTTTAAAATTAGTTCTTATATTCAATGTTTTTTTTTAGTTTATTATAATGTCAAATGCCTAATTTTATTTTTTTATTTTATAGGAAAAATGGAAGGAAAGAGATTATCTATGAATGTATCTAGATCACGACCTACAATAATGGCATCCAAAATTGCAACTGGAACCTCCATGAATGCTAGGCAACAAAATGGTAGCATAACACCTTAGCTATCAAGGGAAATGAAGAATGCTAGAGAGTGGAAATCTGTGGAAGGTAAAAACAAACTGGAATATTCTTGGTTTGTTAAAGACAAGCAAAGAAGCAATGGAGATCATATATATTTTTATTGTGCTGAATTAGAACATGTGTAAGGAAATTATCAAGCACTTGGCTTGTTACGAGATATATGTTTGGTGTCAGCCACATATATTGTTTATGCACTTGTCAAACAAGGAAGAACTTATATCAAGTTTACATATTGCTTCAAATTGAGCAATTATAACAAGAATGAATGTTTTTTAGAATTATGTGTGTCCATCATTGATGATATTGAGAAAGGAAATGTAAGTTTTTTATTTTATTTTTGTGTCGTTTATTATTTTTAGTATCATGGTGATATTTTAGTTTTATTTTTTGTTTGCTAGTTTGTTTGTGACCTACGGGACTAGCCTATGGCTGAGAAATCGCGACTCAGGGGCATCTAAGCCGTCACAATCACCCGAGGATCACACCCGAACTGAGCCACACCAACCCTTAACATGGTTGGATTTTTTGTCCCTGCAGGTTTCGAACCAATGACTTAACATCACAGAGTGCGTTAACATCACACTCCATCACCGACTGTCCTACACCTCGGGGACGATAATGTTTTAATTTTATTTAACATGAAAATGTTGTATTTTAGTTTTACAGGATTTTGCTAAACGACTTTCACATATGTTAATGGGGATTTACTCTACAGAGAATAATATCATGGATGTCATCAATGCTTTTCATATTGAAAAGACACAAGAAGGAAGGAAAAAGAAACATAAAGTAATGGAGTTTGAACCTGCAAGAGTAGATAGAGAAGAACATGAAATAAGAAAGAAAAACCCTCATTCTAAAAATCCTAAAAGGGTTACATTGAAAATGAGGAAACTCCAAATGAATATTTTGTTGAGATTAGTCCCTATGAGGTTATCACTCCTTCTCACAAAAAAAATAAGCAAGATAAACACAAAAGAGCGATGGTTGATGATGAGTCCATTCGTATTGATTATGAAAAAATCATTGATTTAGATGGAACACATTTAAATCATAAGAGGAAGAAAGCAAATGTTTATGATGTTCGAGAATCCATCATTAGATCAGAGTATTATAGTGAAAGTCATAAAGGTAGTAGAGAAATAATAACACCAGTGTTGATATAGAGGATGGTTTATGAAAACAATACAAAATTCCATTCGAAATAGAATGAGGATGACGAACTTAGTTGATGATGGCCACACATTTCACTTGAATGTGAAATAATTTTATAAACCCACAGAAGAGAAAGAAAAATATGAAATTAGAAAATCGCATCACTTGCATATTCACAATTTGAAAGCATTGATTAGGTACAATCCATATGCACATGTGGTTGACAACCTAGTTCTTGGTGACCCAATGGAAGTTTCTAGGAGGGAAGAATTTGATATATCAAAATGTTCTAACTACAAATATTATGTGATTGGAGGAAATCATTCTGCAGAGGCTAGAAGAAAATTGATGCAACAATATCCCAATAATCCTCTTTTTGATACACTAAAATGCATAATTTATGTCGGTTTAACAAATTCATAAGAAAAACTATTGCCATGAGATCATAACAAAGAAAATGAGTACATAATGTCTATGAATTTCATTCAAAGGGTGAGATTTATCCATAATGATTTTTCTGAAATATGTCGTTGGGAGAGATCAAATGTTGATGTCAAGTTTCATAAGTAATGTTGTATAGAAATAGGATTCCCACTTGATGATGAAAATACAAAAGAAAAAAATCGCAAAGGAAGTGATATATTTAGAGTTGTGGATAGCTATTTTCAATTGGGATTTAGAACTGGACATGTATGGGATTTGATAGATGATATCTTCACCCTATGGCAAAATATTAATATAAAAAATCAGAGAGCTAAGAAGGTTAAACCATTGATATGTGGCACAAGTAAGGCAGGTCCTGACACAAAAAAATCTTCTAGATGATATGACTATAACACCTTGGAGATCAATACAAGGAGTGAAGGATGAGAAACTTATCATAACTACGTCATCATGTGTTAGGTTAGGAGAATTGTCAATGGAAGAAATGTGTGATTGATCTAAAAATGAAGAAGACTTGAAAAACTTGAAATTTATTGCAAGTGAATGTTATGTGTTTAAAGCAAAAGGATCAGTTTGCAACACATAAATTAAAGGATTACTTATGCAAATTACACATAGACAACAACATAATCAATGAACATAAGCACATAAACAAAGCAATTGATAAAGGAGTTCACCCCTCTTATGGGCTACATCTCCTGGTCCAACTTCCAATGGATCATTATTATTAATTGCTCAAAAGTTCTCAAACACATGTCTTACAATGCTCAAACTGACAAACCGACTGCTCCAATGGCTTCAGAGCGTCCCAAAACCCCTGTCTGGGCTCTTTCGGCACCTCAATCGGTCGAAAAACAAAGAAGTTAGGCCTCCTGGAAGTTCCCCCTTCAAGCTTGTTGTCTCTGCATCTACAAAACGCACCCTTCTTCATTGAACCTGGCTCACACACATTATATGGCGTAGAAACCCAACACCGGGTGAAACTGCGCCAACGGTGCAAACCATAGAACGGTTAAGGGCGCGCCAGCCCCTAATCGCCTAGGCACCTGGGCATATGGTGCATATGACCGTGCGCATGGCAAATAGGTGGTTTAACAGTTACAACGGGTGTAACCCCCCGCACTCCGGATTAGGGTCACATGGATTAATAACAAAGAACCACGGGCTATGCCAAACCCCACGCCAACCATTATAACCGCGCGCACCATATACATACATGGTGGTCACATGTAAAGTTAACACAACCATGGGCCGGGGCTAAGCCCCGGCCCGACCCCCACCCATTTATACAATGATATGACTTTATAAATATTGCAATGGGTTATATGTTAAGTCACATGGTGTGGGTGCATTGGTCGAACGGCTATACAAAGGCGTTACATAGTGGGGGAGGTCCGGGGGTCGAACCCCGCGGACTCCCATAGTTTTTACACAACAATCATAAACCAACCAACGAGGGACACGTGGCGCCCATGGATTGGGCCACGTGTCCTCATACCATTGCCACCAAATGGACACGTGTCATCTCCTGATTCATCAATAGTCAACCAACCAATATCTGCCACATCACAACCTGACACATCATCGTACGGTCTGTACGGACCTGCCACGTCAGACCGTACGGACTGTACAGTCAGCACCAAATTTTTTGCTTGTTTGGCTTGACAAACAGATCGCGATATCTTCTCCATACGGAGTCCGTTTGACAAAGTAAATATACCGCCGGAATCAGGAAGACGAGACAGACGTAATGGCACTAATTTCGTTGCATTCCGAGCACTTTGAAATTTGAGAAAAAATTGATCCCCTGATCACACCTCCCCATTGGGAATATTTTGGACCTCCAAAAGACTACTCTCAGTCTATGTGAAGATGAGGATAAAGTTCCCTCACCCTTCCAACCTCAATCCACTTGGCCTTGCTTGGATTCGTCCCTTTAAGACCAACTCGAAAATACTCCACATTTCCTCATTTTGAAATTCGCATCCTCCTATCAAGGATGGTGTCTTCCTGCAGTTCTGTTA
>SNQJ01S0042889.1:0-32697 GCA_010110895.2 Picea sitchensis | reverse complement strand
CCCGACCCCCGCCCATTTATACAATGATATGACTTTATAAATATTGCAATGGGTTATATGTTAAGTCACATGGTGTGGGCGCATTGGTCGGACGGCTATACAAAGGCGTTACATAGTGGGGGAGGTCCGGGGGTCGAACCCTGCGGACTCCCATAGTTTTTACACAACAATCATAAACCAACCAACGAGGGACACGTGGCGCCCATGGATTGGGCCACGTGTCCTCATACCATTGCCACCAAACGGACATGTGTCATTTCTTGATTCGCCAACAGTCAACCAACCAATATATGCCATGTCACCACCTGACACATCATCGTACAGTCTATACGACCCTGCCACGTCAGACCGTATGAACTGTATAGTCAGCACCAAAATTTTTGCCTGTTTGGCTTGATGAACATATCGCGATATCTTCTCCATACAGAGTCTGTTTGACAAAGTAAATATACCACCGGAATCAGGAAGACGAGACGGACGCAATGGCACTGATTTCGTTGCATTCCGAGCACTTTTAAAATTTGAGCAAAATTTGATCCCCTGATCAGTGATGAATTTAAAAAGAAAGTTTGTTGAGAAATTTATTTTTTTATTTTTTATTTTTATTTTTTTTTCACTTTTCAGTTTAACATATCAATGTTCTAAGTATTTTGTTATATATATCATTATAACATTATTTTTTTATTTAGTCACAAGGTGTATATGAGAATACAAGAGGAAATGGTCAAGATGTTGAATGAAGAAAGTTGGGATGATGTTAAACTCAACTATCCAGATTCAAGTTCTACAACAATATTGAAACAATTTTTTGTTGCATTCAAAAAGATATGTTTATTTATTACATTCATATTATTAGTTTGTAAGTTAATTCATTTCCATTTTAATAGTTATATATATAAATATATGTTTGTTTGTTTCATTAAAAATGACAAAGAAGAATGCAAATGGAGTACCTGAGACTTTCAAATGTTTTATTCAAAAAGCCAAGTTTGAATGAGAAAGAAGGAGATGTGTTCAAAATATTCAACTTGATGACAACCTTGATCACTGCATTTGGAATGGACTCGACATTGTTCAATATAAATTAATATTAGGTGATTTTAAACAACTTGCAAATATTATTCCTAAAAAGGAATACTCCCTAGTTATTGCAGATATCCTTCATGGTTATAATATCCAAAACATTGGATATGATACTAAGCCTCATACTTACCAAGCTTTCAATAAAGTGGTTATGGGATTTACGGAAGTTACAACATCATTTTGGAGATTTCTAGTATTTCATTCATACACACAACAAGGATTAGTACAATCAAGCTTCAAGGGGAAAGAAAAGACAAGGATTCAATTTATTTGATAAGATATTGAAAGTGTATGTTTAACAATTAAGATTAAAAAACAATTTTATTAATTCACAAGTTAATTGATTTTTCACTTATTTATGTTACATGCACAAGCCTATTATTGAGAGCTCCAATACAAAATCATTTAAACATGATTTTGAGAGTATACATCTTGCAACCTCGACAAAAGATGATTCTTATAATTCTATTCTTATCAATGCAAAGGATGGAGAGACTCCTAGTAGTATATTGGAATACAATGTTGTGGTTAAAAAGATAACATATGAGGAAAATGATTTGAAAGGAGAGATGGTTAGCATTTATCAAAAACCACAAGCATTAATTAATTATCTTATAGATACATTTTCAAATGAAAGAGATTGGGTTTTGGATTTTTTCTCGGGTTCAGGTAAGAATTATGATCTAATATTTATGAAATCATACTTCAATCTTATATTATTTTTAATTTATGTATTTTTATAGTATCTAACTTCATTATTTATTTTGTATTTGGTGATTAGGTACAACATTAGCATGTTGCTTACAAAAATGAAAGAATTGCATAGCCATCGAAAGTGACCCAATGCAGTGTAGTTTTATTCAACAAAGAGTTAATGCTATTCCATCTCTTCTAGATGAAATGAATGAAATTGGCTTGAGGAAATGAGATTTAGTGAATCAATGGTGGAAAAATTGTCAAAGGAAACTCAAGTAGCATTAGGAGGAATGATTGGAAAGGATCACTTTGGAGAACTTGCAGATATCAAAGAGCCAATGGAAGAACAAAATGACACAATGGAAGCATAAAATGACGTCGAATAAGATAATAATGAATCTTTTGAGAATGATGAATTTGGGATATATGATATTGTTGATAAGTTTTAATATGCCCTTGAAAACGATGCTCACTTTTGCAAATTTTGGATGAGCTATAACTGTAATGTTTTGACTTTTAGATTTTAAAATAAGAATAAAGATGTATCTATTGTTGTTTTGTGATGAATCTTTTTATTGTTTTTGTTTTCATTTTATTTGTATGTGAATCACTATACATTGGAAAATTTTATTAAATGTTGTTATTTTTTACTTCAAATGTAAAAAAATATGAAAGACTAATAATTTTTTTATAAAATTTTGATTTTTTTTGTTCAATTATGTCCATAAAAATGTTTTTTTTGACATGTTATTTTAAGGAATATGTACCAAGATCTATAGGTTTTTTTATTATATATGGCTATACAATGTGTATTTTTTTGCTAAATATTAAAAAATAGTGTTATTTAACTACAATTGTTTTATGTGTATTGAAATAAAGGTAAACAACATGTTAAAAATGAAGTTTTTCACTATATTTAAAAAGTATGGAACAATAAATTAATTAAGGAGACAAAATTATATGAAAAATCATAACTTGAAAAAAAATTAGAAAAAATTGAAAATAGATGAAAAATAAGCATTTAAAAAAATAATGTGGAAACATTGTGGATGGAAAAATTTAAAATATCGAAAAACCACCTAAAAACAGGGGGGGTTGGGGTGGTGTGCTACCCATAACACCATTTTTAAAAATGGGGTTGAAAATTGGACCCCCCAAAAAATGAGAACTCTACAAAGTTCTCGTTAAGTTGGTAACTATGTTGATAGATAAGAAGATGGATGGCATGACAAATAATATGGATGAAAATAAATGAAAAAACATGGAGGGATTGAAAAATTTCTTGTCTTCCGTGATGTTTCATGCTCTATATCATAGACTCTTTAAAGGAGATATCAAAATGCAAGGAACTCAGGAAAATAAAGGTAGTATTCTAGTTGAGAAACCTATCGATAATAATCAATTTTCTAATGGATTTAACTCTAATAGTGGATTTAATTATGGTGGGCATCCTAAATTAAACTTTCCCAAGATTAAATTAAATAATTTTGATGGTACACATGTTTTTACTCTGGTGAACCAAATAGAGAAATATTTTGAATTGCATAATATTATGGATGATAATAAAATGATTCACATAGCAACTTTAAACTTTGAGATAAAACCATATCAATGATATCAATGGGTAGTTAGAAGGAAGTCCCCTTTTTATCATTAGACTTGGGATCTATTTACAAGAGACTTAGAAGAACAATATGGAAAATTTTGGGAACATGACTACTTCAGTCAATTGATAAGAATCAAGTACTTAGGTGATATTGAAGATCACAATTCAAAATTTCAGGTATTGGCCACAAGGGTGGATAACATAGGTGATGATCAATTGTTGGAAGATTACATGGGTGGATTAAAAGAAGACATTAAAAATGAGATTTTATTAAGACATCCTACAAATATTATGGAAGTTATGCAATCTTCTCATCATATTCAATCCAAGAATAAGGCTACGCACAAGTCTACCCTTGGAGCACACATAGGAAGAAGAGATTGTTTTTGGGTTCATAAAACAAGCATACCTCAACCGATAAGGTTGACACCTCAACAAATGGATGAAACAAGAGAAAATGGACTATGTTTCAATTGTGACAAGAAGTAGAGTAAGACACATAAATTCAACGAGAAGAAATTATTTTACATAGACAACGAAGAGGAAGAAGATCAAGAATTGGAATCATCACAAGATCTATATCTATAAGAGACTACTCTAAAGATATATTTTCATGCATTAGCCAACATCATTACTCCACAAACCCTCAATAGAGAAGGATATATCAAGAAGAAAAATGTAATAATGTTGATTGATTCTGGTAGTACCCATAACTTCAACAATTACAAATTAGCAAAATATCTCAATTGCTTTGTATATCCAGCACCAAAGTTTCGAGTAATAATTGCATATGGAGGTACCACAAATTGTTCTATAAAGTGTCATAGTATTAAGCTCAATATGGGGGAGTATTTATTGGATATTCTTATGATTTCCATAAAAATGGGTGGTGTTGATGTTGTATTATGGGTCGAATGGTTACAATCATTGGGAACAATGGCCCTTCATTTTCAAGAGATTTTCAAGAGATTTTCCTTAGAAGGAAAGGAAATTGAGCTTATAGGTATCTAAGGGAAACCCTTTAAAGTGATAAGCTCTAATAACATTACAAAATTACTCAAAAAGGGACAACATGGTGTAATTGCACAATTGTGCTCACTTGATGTTCAAACATCTATTGTCTCTGCTTCAATGGATCTCCAAAACTTTATCAACAATCATTCCAAAATATTTGAAGAGATGCTTAAGGGTCTTCCACATGCTCAAGATCATTCCAGGATCATTCATCTATGACTAGGAAGTGTACATACAGTCTTCCATGTTTCTTTCTTAAAGAAGATAATTAGTCACAAGATCCCAGTGAAAATTGTTTTATCAGAGATTAATGGAGAAGGGAAAATCATACTAGAACCAAAAACAATACTTGAAATAGGGATTTAGAAGCTCAAAAATCGTTCAACTACTGAGTACCCCATCAAATTGAAGTACCTACCAGTGGAAGCAACGACACTAGAAAATGAATATTTATTTATGTAGACAGAACTGCGATTATCAAGTGTTGAGGAAAACACTTGTTTGAAGGGAAGGGGCATGTTAATCCCTAGAAAAATCCCCATGTTATATAGAAAAACCCTTATTAATACATAAATATTGAATTATTACATATATAGTGTTATATTTGTATGCCGGATAGAACACTTCATTGCACCCTTTCATTATAATTGTACCCTTTCATTATAATTGTACCCTTTGTTTCCTATTTATATAACAAGAAGACCTAGCCTTAGGATCATCTTATCACATCTCATATTGTATTCTAAATTGGATATATTGTAAAAGGAGGTTTCCCCCTCAAATTTGACGATATTCATTGATTTGTTTTTATCATTTTTAAGGCATTGGATCATAACACCTAGGCTCATAACCAAATCCAGACATAATACATGGTAAGGTGACTCATTACCAAGTCCAAAAATATGTACACATCCCCAGGCTTATCACCAAATCCAAACATAATATGTGGTAACGTGGCTCATAGCCAATTCCAAACATATGTACAAATCCCCAGGCTCATCACCAAATCCAAACATAATACGTGGTAACGTGTCTTATTACTAGGCTCATCACCAAATCCAAACATAATATGTAGTAATCTAGCTCATTATCAATATCATCACCAAATCCAAACATACTACGTGGTAATGTGGCTCATTACCAAGGGGCATCACCATCATAGAATCCAAACATAATACAGGGTGACATGGATCATTATTGGGCTCATCACCAAATCCAAATATAATGCATGACAAGATGGCTCATTACTAAGGAGCATCATGACTTATCACAAAGCCCAAACATAATAGCTATTAACGTAGCTCATTACCAAGGAGCATCACTCATATGTCATAACATGAGATTCAAACATATGTGAAAATCCCTAGGCTCGTCACCAAATCCAAACACAATATGTGGTAAAACATAATACATGGTCGAGGCTCATCACCAAATCCAAACATAATACATGGCTCATTACCAAGGAGAATCACTAATATGTGGTAAAATATAATAAGTGGTCGAGGCTCGTCATTGAATCCAAACATAATACATGGCTCATTACCAAGGAGAATCACTAATATGTGGTAGTGTGGCTCATTACCAAACCCAAACATAATACATGTCTCATTACCAAGGAGCATCAATAATACGTGGTAATGTGGCTCAGTAGAAAGGAGCATCACCATAACATGGCTCATTACCAAGGAGCATTGCCATAACATGGCTCATTACCAAGGAGCATCACCAAATTGAAACATATGTACCATGCATTTCCATAACATGGCTCATTACCAAGGAGCATCACCAAATTGAAACTTATGTACAAATGGTAGCATGGATCATTACCATGAAACACCACTGTAACGTGGCTCATCACTAGTTCCAAATCAGTGTAATGTTGCTCATTACCAATGAGCATAACCAAATCCAAACATACATATAAATCCTAAGGAACCACATGGCTCATTACCAAAACCAAACATAATATATGTCTCATTACCAAGGAGCATCACTAATACATGGTAATGTGGATCCTCTGGGAACCACAGGGGTCATTACCAAATCCAAACATAATATGTGGCTCATTACCCCAAGAGCATCACTAATATGTGATAACGTGGCTCCCCGTGGAACCATGTGACCCATTGCCAAATCCAAACATAATACATGGCTCATTACCAAGGAGGGTTACTAATACGTGCTAATGTGGCTCATTACCAAGGATCATCACTAATACATGGTAACATGGCTCCTTACCTAGGAGAATCACCTTAACATGACTCATTATCAGGGAGCATCACCAAATCCAAACATATGTACAAATGGTAACGTGGTTGATTACTAAGGAGCATCGCCAAATCCAAACATATGTACAAATGATAACGTGGCCCATTATCCAAATCACTGTAATGTGGTTCATACCGAGGAGGATCACCAAAATCACTGTAACATGGATCATCACTAAAGAGCATCATTGTAATGTGTCTCATTACCAAGTCTGAATCACCACCATAGCATGGCTCATTATCAAGTCCAAATCGCCACAGTAATGTGGCTCATTACCAAGTCCAAATTACCATAACATGGTGCATTACCAAGGAGCATCACCAAATCCAAACATATGTACAAATCCCCAGGGAACACCAAATCCAAGCATATGTACAAATCCCCAGGGAACACTAAATCCAAGCATATGCACAAATCCCTAAGGATTATAATAAAAACACCATAACCAAATCCATACATATGTACAAATAAAATTAGCATCACCAAATCCAAATATATGTACAAATAAAAGGAGCATCACCAAATTCAAACATATGAACATCGCCAAATATGAGCATCACCAAATCCAAACATATGAACATCAACAAACCCAACCTATGTACAAAAAAAAAGAGCATTGATCACCAAATATAAACATATGAAGAGCATCACTAAATCCAAACATATGCCCCAAACATAAGAAGACCATCACCAAATCCAAACATATGTACAAAATATGTACAAATAAAAAGAGCATCACCAAATTCAAACATATGAACAAATTCCCAAACATATGAAAAGCATCACCAAATCCAAACATTTTCCCCAAACATATGAAGAGTATCACCAAATCCAAACAAATGACCCAAACATACAAGGAACATCACCAAATCCAAACATATGTACAAATAAAAGGATCATCATGAAATCCATACATGTGAACAAATAACATCACCAAATCCAAACATATGTACACAAACATATGAAGAGCATCACCAAATCCAAACATATGTACACAAACATATGAAGAGCATCACCAAATCCAAACATATGTAAAAAATATGTACAAATAAAAGGAGCATCACCAAATTCAAACATATGAACAAATCCCCAAACATATGAAGAGCATAACCAAATCCAAACATATGCCACAAACATATTGAGAGTGTCACCAAATCTAAACATATGTACAAATAAAAGGAGCATGACCAAAGTCAAACGTATGAACAAATCCCCAAGCATATGAAGAACATCACAAAATTCAAACATATGTACAAATAAAATGAGCATCACCAAATCCAAACATGTGAACAAATCTCATCACCAAATCCAAACATAAAAAGAGCATCACCAAATCCAAACATATGTACAAATAAAAGGAGCATCACCAAATCCAAACATAAAAAGAGCATCACCAAATCCAAACATATGTACAAATAAAAGGAGCATCACCAAATCCAAACTTATGTACAAATAAAAGGAGTATCACCAAAACCAAAACATGTGAACAAATTTCACTCATATGCCCCAAACATAAAAGGAGCATCACCAAATCCAAACATATGTACAAATAAGAGGAGCATCACCAAATCTATATATATACAAATAAAAGAAGAATCACCAAATCCAAACATGTGAACAAATCCTTGAGCATATGCCCAAATCCGAACATCATGTGTACAAATAAAAGGAGAATCACCAAATCCAAACATCAAGTGTAAGTGCAAACATCACATGTAAAAATGAAAGAAGAATCACCAAATCCAAACATCACGTGTACAAATAGGAGAATCACCAAATCCAAATATCATGTGTAAATCCAAACATCATGTGTACAAATAAAAGGAGAATCACCAAATCCAAATATCATGTGTAAATCCAAACATCATGTGTACAAATAAAAGGAGAATCACCAAATCCAAACATCATGTGTAAAAATAAAAGATATGCCCAAATACAAACATCATGTGTACAAAGAAAAGGAGAATCATCAAATCCAAACATCATGTATACAAAGAAAATAATCACCAAATCCAAACATGATGTGTACAAAGGAAAGGAGAAACACCAAATCCAAATATGTTTGTACAAAGACAAGAATCACCAAATCCAAAACATCATGTCTACAAGTAAAATAATCACCAAATCCAAATATGTTTGTACAAAGACAAGAATCACCAAATCCAAAACATCATGTCTACAAGTAAAATAATCACCAAATCCAAACATCATGTGTACAAAGAAAAGGAGAAACACCAAATCCAAACATGCAAACATGTGTAGAAATAAAAGGAGAATCGCCAAATCCAAACATCATATGTACAAATAAAAGGTATGCCCAAATCCAAACATCATGTGTACAAAGAAAAAGAGAATCACCAAATCCAAGCATCATGTGTACCAAGAAAAAGAGAATCACCAAATCCAAACATCATGTGTACAAATAAAATGTATACTCAAATCCAAACATCATGTGTACAAAGAAAAGAATCAACAAATCCCGACATCATGTATACAAAGAAAAGGAGAAACACCAAATCCAAAGAAAAGGAGAAACACCAAATCCAAATATGTATGTACAAAGAAAAGAATCACCAAATCCAAAACATCATATGTACACAGAAAAGAATCACCAAATCCAAACATCATGTGTACAAAGAAAAGGAGAAACACCAAATCCAAATATGCTTATACAAAAAAAAGAATCACGAAATCCAAACATCATATATACAAAGAAAAGGAGAAACACCAAATCCAAATATGTATAAACATCATATGTACAAAGAAAAGGAGAAATACTTTATCCAAATATGTATGTACACAGAAAAGAATCACCAAATCCAAAACATTATGTGTAAACATAAAAGAATCACCAAATCCAAAATAATATGTACACAGAAAAGAATCACCAAATCCAAATCATCATGTGTACCAAAATAATATATACACAGAAAAGAATCACCAAATCCAAATCATCATCATGTGTACCAAGAAAAGAATCACCAAATCCAAATGTGTACCAATAAAAGAATCACCAAATCCAAAATAATAAGGAATATGGCACACTTCTATTTATCCACCTGTTAGGATTTGGGCAATTATGTTATAAAAAGGCCGAAGGATGAAACCTCCTGGTGCATGTGGGATAGTTAAAAGAGACATTATAAAATAATCAACCACCATATGCTCATGAAGCTCGAGCTCAAACCAGTGCCAAGTCTTATGGCCTTAACACCTTATTGATCGAATTTGCTGCAAATTTGGGACTATATTGATGATAATATTATCTCGTTAATCCACTTTTCACGATGAATTGATTATGTTGTACACACAGCACACTGCCATTTCGATCGAAATAGTACAATCGTATTTGACAAACTTATCTTTCTGTTCGATACACTTCATACGAATTCTCTTCATCCCTGTCATGTGGTTCTGTCAATGAATTTTGCTCAATAAATTGGTTGTTTCACCACCTTGAAGTGTTGGCATTGGAGCAATTTCTCATAAACATGGACACTGTTAGTTGAAACTAGAAAATCCCATATAGTTAGTACCTTTGTAATTTCATCAACTGCACTGTGTAGTAACCCCATTGCGTCATCCTCGTGATCAGCTACAAGGCTAACTGTTCGGCCCTGGGTAATCCTATGGTTGAGGAACTTTTCAAATAAGAACCATCTGATTGGATTTTATTGCAAATTTTTTTTAGATATCTCCATTTGTGTATACTGAAGAATATTGCTGTCTCTCAGAAATTGTTCTCTAGATTCAGACAAGTCCTACCACATATGTCATTGGGTTACTATGGAATCTGTCAATCCCATGCATGTTGCCCATTGTTTAGGCTTTAATGGCAGAATTAGGGAATGTCCTCTTGATGCAATGCAATGATATTAAGAGAAGCCAAGATGCTCATTGTATGGTGCCTATGCTAATGTGCCCAAATGTTCTAACTTTTCACTCATTAAAGGGTGAAATTGTTGACAGTATAACCAAAAAAAACATAACTCATAATGAGCTTCCATTGAAATATGACATTTCTCTGAGTTCGCCACTACTCGATGCATCAGGCTCATGTATCTTCCATTTCTTAGAGTCTCTACCTGATCACCGATGTTTATTCCGAAGGAATTTGGGCAATGATCGTACTACCTTCCATTGGCCATCGTGCAGCAATTGAAAACGTTCAACAGAATCCCGTATGCAGCTTGATCTGTGGATATCTGGTAAGCAAGCATTGGCAAGAATCCTCTGGAATGCTATTAGTTTTCGAACGGGTTTTTCATCTCGCCAAGCAAAGAACAAATTTTACTAGATTAGCAGCTACTCCATCGCTTGCGGCTGATGAAACATGAAGTTCTAGAAACAACGAGATTAGTCTCTTGACGAGTAAAATGATAACCATACTCGTGTTCTATGTTTCTTTTGGGTTCCTTATTCAACTCATGAAACTACTGAAACTGCACGAAATTTCCTGTCCTTCAATCCTTTCAAGTGTTTGTCAATGCGTGTGTAGCTTGGCACTTATTTACCTTTTCATTGAAGTGCTAATTTTGTTTGTAGCTGAAGCATATGATGTAAACCTTCCAGTCACAAGAATTCAAACAAAAGCCTGTAAATTAATGAGGACTCGTGCAGATTGTTGTTCCATGTGGTTCTTCTTTACGTGCAATATTCTATGTTTCTGAGTTGGAGTTGTTCTTACTGGTGAAGAAATCCCGACTGAAACTTTTTTTTAATGTCGAAGAAATCTCAATTGAATTTTTTTAATGTTGTAGATGTGAAAGAAGTAATGGAGAAATATTTTCTTAGAAATTTATTACAGTGTTGTTACAGATCATCTGAGAGTGCAGTCATTATTATCTTTTCAGATCCTACTTTCTAGAAGTCTATTCAAAGTGCTGAACGATATTGTTCTCCTATAAATGTATATATTTGTTGATAATCATGAGTGAGTGAGACATATTGCAGAAAGGTTTTTGCAAGCATACCCTATCCCAATTGGATGATTAGGGTACTTTAAAAGATTATGACAAGTTTTTTTGAGCAAGGAACGTCCAATGAGGAGATCGGGCACCTTTTGAGGTTTAAATGGATTCAAGACACATGGGCTCCATTGAGTAATCCTGCCATAACAATTTGAATTTTTTGGGGGAGGGCCTAATCCATAGATCGAACTCGATTTTTGCACTTATTTCGAGTCAAATATCGTGAGAGAGGCGCAATCAAAGGATATAGACTCTTTCTCAATCAATCCAATGGATTAAATATTATAAACTGATTCAAATTAAGAAAATAAAAATTTGCACTGAATTTAATCAAAGGATATGGGCTCTTTCTCAATCCAATGGATTGAATATTATAAACTGATTCAAATTAAGATAATAAAAAATTTCTACTGAATTTACATGTAAAGGTAGATCACTTAAAACATCTCTTTTTCTTAGCCTCTTTAAAATTGCAGAATCATTTTTTTATTTATCATATAGGATTAGTAGTTATTTCAAATGAGTTGTTGCATAGTCCCTTTCAAAGCCAGGTGCATGAATTTAATAACCAATGAAGTTTAGATGACATGTCAAAAACTACAAACATGTGTTTCCATACCTATAGGTCTTAGATTTTAATTTTGAAGGTTGTGTTGAGTTTGTAATCCTGAAAAACCCATATGAAACTTTTTTTTAAGTCAAAATGACATTTAGGTGACTTCAAAATTGCACATAAAGGAATTTTTTTAATGAAAGTTTAGGTCCTCTTTGGAATGTTGCTATGTTAAAAACAAGTTTTCTCTACTAGTCTTAGATCTTTGTTGTATAGATTTTTAGTGCATTAAGAGACATAAGAAATATTCATAAGCACTTGAGAGATTTTAATCTAGAAAAGTGATCATTCACCTTCGATGCACCTCAAACCAAACACTTAGTGGAAGTGTTGATTTTTCTTGAAAAATAGTTCTAAGCCAATCGATGATGAAAAACAACTTTAGTACCTAAAATTGAGTTGAAAAATACTTTCAAATAGATTGGAGCTAGTTAAACTAATGGTGCAAGGGAAATTTTTATGATAGGTGTAGTGTGGTGAATGTAGGATAGTGAGTTTGTGGGGCAAATCGATTAGGCGATGTAATTATGGAAAACTATCAAAAATGAATTATGAAGTAAAATGATAAAAAATGCATCCAATTAAGAGTAAATCTAGTTATAAATAGGTAACCATTACTTAAGATTTAAAAGAATAAGGTCAAATAAAACAAATCACAGTTGAAAAAGGTTGATTAAAAATATAAAAGTGGGTTCCCAAGTTGATCGACATACAGGAGTTGTTGGGCCCCCAAAAAGTGGCTTCACACTGGGTGAAGCCATGATCCTTTGCTAGATATCTACCAAATTATGAGCAAAAAGCACAAACATTCTCATGTTTTCATTTCCCACCGACATCCTTCAATCAATGTGTAGCAGGTCCTAATATATCTTCAATAGTGAGGTATTTAGTGGTCATGCATGTGTACCAGCCAATAAAGCTAATGTGCGAAGAGGGTGAAATGATGAGGTTTATTTATTTAAGGATTGCATCAAACATCCACGTTGAAGTCTCCATAACATGGCCTAATATATTTGGTATATAAAAGTTTTTTCAACGTACAGATAAGTTATCCCTCAAACATTGCCCCATTATCATCAAGCATCCATATCTCTCGTGGAGTCACCACAACATCACAAACTTTTCTATGTTATATTGAGCTTTCATAGCCCCAACATATGCATGACCCCTTAAGTAATTGTACCCCCTTCAAGATCCTGACATTTATTTTTATATATGCTCTAGCAATCAGTGGATGGGGGAAGTAGTAGTCTCTACAAGATTATTGTAGATGATTGTGCGTTGTTTGGATTTATTTAATAAAAAAAAATTCATGGTTATTAAAGTAATTCCCTTTTGATTTTCATCCCATAGATATTGATTCTTCACCCTTCGCATGATCGATGGTTTCAATGTATTGTGTATGAGTCTCTTGACACATCAAACTCACTCATCAACTAGTGATTTATCACTCAGATATATCATGGTCCAACCACTCACACATCATTTTAGTACATTCCAGATTTGTATTTAGAATCATCTATCCTTTTGGCTCACAACTTATTAGAGGCATGTAGAATTGTCCATGATATTTCTATGTTTGATTCTATCACTATGAGGTTAAGTATGAAAAACTCATGTACAATGAAACAAAATCAATGAATCAAAACCACACACACACACACACACACACACACACATATATATGAAAACTCCAATAAAGAAATGAATGAATCCAAAACAAAAACTTGAAATAAATATAAGTTGTAAATGTCAAATGAAAGGTGAGGTATATAATCCTAAGAAAGATAAGAATCTTAGCACTTGAATTGTGATTGAAAAGAGGTACACTACCTATCATTTGAATAACTAAATAGGCTACCAAGGTAAGCATGTATAACAATACAAATCATTGTATTGCACTTACTAGATAGCATGCATTATATAAAATCAAATGCTAATGCACTCATTGGGTGATGATTCACAACTTTGAAAAATTATAAAAGTAAGCATCTAGTTTGAGGGAAAATTCAACACATGTAGGCTAATATGTAACTCCTTCCGGTGTCTTTTTCTCAAACCTTTATTCAACATGTGTTTTTAGCCTTGATATTTGAACATAGGTTGTGATTTAAAATCAAGTTGTTTTCTAAAACTTAAATTTCTAACAATGTCACATTCTCCTAGTTTATTCTTCAATGGATTTATCCTAAAGAAATTACAAGTCAATTTTCAAACTTGTCATCTCCAATCATGTTGAAATCATCAATGAATTGGTATTTGGGAATAGAGTATGATTAACCATAATTTTTTTATTAAAATATACATTCGCATGGTTATATTTGAAATTTTACCCCAACCATCACTATATACTCAACTTCTACTAGTTCACATAATCAATATTTTCCACTTGAACATGGATATATAAAATATAAAATCCCAATTAAAATTCTAATTAATGAACTTTGAGCATACCTTGGTATTTTATTTACCTTTCATACACACACCATATTTTTGGGCAACATCCTACTAGAAAGTTAGAAATTTCCATCTTAATGAACCATTACTTACATGTAGGTGTAGGGTAGAGTATTTGTGGAACTGATGAAATGAATCCAAACATTCAATCATCTCTTTCTTCATTAAAATTCCACCACCAACCATTTCTTTCACTATCTCCCCTTAGATTTTTTCACCAAGTTGCTTCAAGGCATAAACATGCCCATAGTTCCCTAATCATTTTGAATTTAAATTCATGGTTAAAATCGTGTTTCTCAATTCCTTTAATCCATAGTGACCACTAGATTTTTCTCTTACATGAATCTTAAATTCTTATCTTTGAATTATTAATAGGCACAAAATGTCAATGTTGGTGAAATTACATGGGATGGTTTTACTATTCCTTTCTCATGGGATACAATGCATACTCAAACTATCAAGGAAGGAGCTCAATCTTGAAATTCTTGGTTCACACAATATAACAATGTCAATAGGATAGTAAATTTTCCAATCATCTTTGCTAGCAATAATGGTAAAATATTTTTTTTCATGGATGACATAATTATCATACTAGATGATCTTCATACATCATTATATAAGGTACCAAATGTATTAAGAAAAGCATAACAAAAGTTATTATCATGAATACCAACAAAAACAACAAAATACAGAGAACAATAACACTGTAATGATACCTTTATTGATATAAATCCAAGTTCACTTTCCTCTTCGAGGGGGAAACCTCCAGCATAGCAGAGGTCAATTATAATATAATTCTCAAGAAAAAACTTTTCCATGCTTTCTACTCCCATTTATACTATTTATATCTTCTAACAAAAATTCTAGAGGAAGATCTTTTTAGAAGCAGAAGCTTCTATTAAGTCTTTTTACATTAGCCGTGTTCAAATTATTACTTAGGCCTTATTTAATAGTGTTGGCCTTTATTACATAGAAAACATATTATTTTAACTACATGAGGGGTTAGGGAGGTTAGGTCCCTAACATGCCCCCCTCCTTGAAAAACAACCTTGTCCTCAAGGCTTGAGATGAGGAAACTATTGTAGAATGGTAGTTGGCTCCCAGGTGGCATCTTTCGATGGTGTATCCTTCCACTGAACTAAAAATTCCTTAATGGTGTGTTGACAGAGATGATGTTCATGGTGGTCCAAAACTACTTAGGGATGCAACCACCTGGAGCCTTCTTCATCTAATTCAGGGAGACTAGTTTGAGTATGGCACTTGTTTCCATTCACTTTCTTTTAGAAAAAAATATGAAAAATAGGATGGAGATTAGGGTGACTTGGGAGATCTAACTTGTAGGACACATGTCCCACTCGCTTGAGAATTGTATAAGGGCCATCAAACTTTAGAGCTAGTTTCTGACAATGTTCATCTTTGAGTGAATTTTTCTTGTAAGGTTGCAGACAAAGAAACACTTATTCCCTTTCAACAAATTGATGTTCTAAATGACCTTGATATGCTTGTTTCTTCAAGTGGTTTTGAGCCATGAACAAATTTTCTTTGAGAGTACGGAGAATGGAAACTCGAACTGTAAGTGTGTTGTCCATGTCCTAAACCTTAGATACACCTGGTAGGTACGAGAGGACCGAAGGTGGCTTTTGACCATAGAACACTTAAAACAAGGTCATGTGAGTGGTAGCATGTTAAGATGTGTTGTACCACCATTTATCTAGTGGTAACCACTCGGCCCACTGAGTTTGTTTGTCAAATGAAAAACATTGAAAATATGTTTCCAAGCATTTGTTGAAATATTCAATTTTTCCATCAATCTAGGGATGATAGGCCATGTTGAGATGTAATTGGGTGCCTTGGAACTTGAAAATCTCTTTCCAAAATTTTCTTGTGAAAGTGGGATCATGGTTAGAGACAATAGAGTGAGGAATGCCATGGAGTTTGAAGATATTATCCATAGAAAATTTGAGCCACTGTGGATGTGGTGAACAAGTGTTGGAGGGAACAAAATGAGAATATTTGGAATGGCGATCGACGATAACCATGATGACTTACTTATTTCCCGATTTGAATAATCCTACAATGAAGTCCATAGAAATGCCTTCCATATAGCATGTGGAATAGGAAGAAGGTGGAGGGTTCCTTGATTTTTTACTATTTCTCCCTTATTGCGTTGGAAAGTATCACATTTATCCACAAACATGCAAATGTCCTATTTCATTCCTTCCCAGAAAAAGGAATGTTTGACCCATTCATAGGTTTTGTGAAATCCTGAATTACTAGTTGTTGGCGAAGCGTGAATTTCAGAGAGTACGATGGATTTAAGGTGAAATTGTTTTCTTAAGTACACGTGATCTTTATAGAGAATCTTCTTATGCCAAGAGTATATCGGAGAGGATAATGATCTTGTTGCAATTGTTGTATAAGGTTAGAAAGTTTGGGATCTTGGAAGCATTCTTGCCAAACTACTTGTAACTAGTCTACAACAATGAAAGATAGGGAAAAGAGGGACCCATATTCTTCATATTTCCTTGAAAGAGTATCAACAACCACATTTTATTTTCCCTTCTTGTAAATTATTTCATAATCACAACCAAACATCTTAGTCAACCATTTCTATTGCTCAGGGGTTGAAATTATTTGTTCCAATAAATACTTGAAGCTACGATGATCAGTTTTAATTTGGAAGCATTGCCCCAACAAATAAGGATGCCAAATATCCATTGCATGCAGAATAGCCAACATTTCCTTTTCATGGGTAGATTTTCCCAAATGTCAATCCAATGGTTGTTTGCTAGTGAAAGCCAAAGGTCTACCATCTTGCATGAGGACTACCCCAATGCATTTCCCTGAAGCATCACATTTTAGGACAAAAGTCTTGGTGATGTTGGGAAATTTCAGAACCAAAGTTGTGTACATATCTTATTTCAATGCTTGGAAGGATTGATCCATTTCTAGAGTCCAACTGGAGGAATTCTCTTTAAGGAGAGCAATGAAAGGAGATATAATGTTTTCCATAATTCTACACAAACCTACAATAATAACATGTTAGACCAAGAAACCTCACAAATTTTTAAGAGTTTTGGGACTTGGCCAATCCTTCATATTTGCTATTTATTGAGGATCCACATGGAAACCAACCTTTCCAATAATATGGTCCAGGTATTTGACTTCAAGATCTCCAAAAGAACATTTGAACTATTTTAGGAATATTTTGTGCTAAGAGAGTAAGTGTAAGACTTGATCCACATGGGTTGAATGGAATTACCAAGTTTTACTATAAATGAGGTTATCATCAAAGAAAAATTGGAAAAAATGATGGAGGAAGGGGTGAAAGACATTATTCGTGAGAATTTGAAAGGTGGAGGGTGCATTACAAAGGCCAAAGAGCATGAACAAGAACTCATAATGGCCCTCATGATTTTGAAAGGAATTTTTGGGAATATCGTCCTCTTTCGTACGTATCTAGTGGTATCCAGACTGAAGATCAAGTTTGGTAAAGAACTAAGCACCACTTAACTCATCCAAAAGGTCATCAATGATGGGAATGGGGAGTTTATCTTTGATAGTAATTTTTTTGAGGGCTCTAAAATCAAGGTACATGTGTAAGGTGCATTCTTTCTTAAGTAACATGACCATAGGGGAAGAGTAAGGACTAGTAATAGAATATATAAATCTTGTCGCTAGCAATTCTTGAACAATTTTCTCAATTTGACTCTTTTAGGAAAAGGAGTGATGATAAGAGTGAACATTGGGAGGAAGAATACCAGGGGAAAAGTGAGTGGAATTATCATGGGAACCATGGGAAGGTGGAAGGCCTTGGGAGTTTTCAAAAATAGATTGGTGTTTGGAGAGAAGAGACTATATGTTGGGATGAACAATAGGGGAATGGGTCTCAATTGCTTGAATGGCATGGAGCTATGCAATAATTACAGAGTGACCATTTTTTAGGAGTTTCTCCATTCTGTGGGAACTAATGATCTCATAATAGCCTACATTCATGCCTCAGAACTAATATTATTATCTATCATGTTGGAAGCTCATGGTTAAATCCTTGAAATCCATGGTGATGGGGCCAAATGTGTGCAACCATTTAGCACCAAGGACAATGTCACAACTGCCCATGTCAATAGAAAACATATGAGATTTTAGGTGATAATGACCAATTTGCAGACACACATTTTCACAATGTTGTTCACATTTCATGGAACCACCATTAGCAATCATGATTTGAAAATTGTTGAATGCATAGATGTAGAACATGGTATCTTGGGAAATGCATGGATGAATAAAAGTGTGCGTGTTGCCACTGTTGATGAGGATGATGAATTTCCTATGCTTGATATATCCAATTAATTTAAGTGTTTGGGGAGCAAAGGTACCAATGAGGGTATTCAACGAGATAATAAATTCAACTTCTGGGGGATCATAGGGGTGGGTATGATCATTTTTGGGCATTCAATATTTAGGAGGGAAAGCATCGATATCATTTTCAGCAACATCCTAAAAAATGGTCATAATTTTTTTTTGTTCCTTACACCTGTGCCCCTACAAATATTTGTCATCATAGTAATAGAAAAGACCCCTTGAGTTGGAATTCAACCATTTCTTCTCTGGTTAATTTCTAGACCTTAAGAGGAGAGGAAGGAGGGATGGGATTGGTGGGCCAAGGGTGAGGAAGAAAGTAGGGCTTTTGGTTTTGGGAAGAGCCAACCTATTGTTCTTCCTTGGATGGGTGAGTGGATTCAAGCCAAGCATGGGGGTAATCCATTAGGACATGGGTGAATATGTCATATTTAAGGCCACTAATGAATCATTCATGAAAGAAGTTTTCAAACATTCATTTTGTTCGAAAATCCAAGTGCTCAAAAGTGGCTATATATTCTTCTACTGTACCATACTATTTTAGCTTGGTCAAATGACCCAAAGGATGGGTGTCAATGTCAAAGCATTCATAGAAGTTAGCAATAAAATGGGTCCAAGCAATATATGCTTGGCGTGAATGTTTACATCATTTCCACCATTTCCATCATTCAGGATCCGAATAAAGGAAACATATACGAAGTTTGGCCAAATCATCAATAATGGAATGTAAGGAGAAATAATGTTCCATTTGAGTAACTTAGCCTATGAGGTCCGAGCCATCAAATTTATTCACATCAAAATTGGGTAGATCAAATTCATAGTGAAGGTGGTTGTTATGAAAGGCCATGGTATCGAAGGAATTGTCCCCTTCGAGATGTGAAGGTTGTTCCTAAGAGGTAGGGCCCTAGAACTGTCTCATCCATTATTCTAGGGTGGCTTCGACGGAGTCAAATCTAGTAGTGAGGTTCTCAAATTTGGAATTGAGAACAACAATATTGGAATTCATGTGTTGGATGTTAGTCACGTTCTAGTTGGTTTTGGTTTGCAAGGAAATGTTTTCCTGGTTGCGGGTGAGGGCCATTATGGAAGTAGGTAGTTGGGTACACACAGAAAAGGGTTATTGGTGAGGGGTACCACCATGATCAGTGTGAAGGGAGGTTAGGTCCCTAACACATTCAATAATGACTCAGAGCCATGTATTTTTCCTAATAATTTATCACTTACAACCATAGGCCTAATATATCAACGAATACAATTGAGCTATGATTTTTCATTTGTCCCTATAGTAGAATAATATATTGAGGGTTCAACATCTAAATATGAAATGACTTGGGGTGTATCTATTTTTACCTTATTATAAATATGAATTTCAATTGATAATATCAACCAACTAATTTATTTCCTTCATATTCCTCTCTCCAACCTGCATTCAAATAAGTGATCAAGACTTGGGAGATGGTGAACAATCGATTTTCTAAATGGCATGGAAATTCCTTATAGAATCCCAAGTAAGTGAAGGATTGTTATTATATTGCTTGAAGTTAACATTTCCCATGCATACACTTGATCATCACTTTAATTCTTTATCAATACATGTTTTAGTCCTTTGATTTTCTCAACCATAATATAAACCAAGACATTACTTCCAATTTTGGCCATTGAGTGTTATGATCTAATGTAATATATTTATGGGATACAATCTTAACATGAAAAAGGGTGGTATGATAGAAACAATTAATCATATTCATAATCATTGTATGAAATTCTCTTTAAACAAAACTATGAACATGAGTTTTGTGTCTAATACATTCCTTTCATTCCATGAACATGTTCAATTGAGATCCAAAATGAGTGGTCTATCATAAAAGGGTTTCTAGTTGAATTTTTCATCTTATGGACCCTCAATTTGTTGAGTTGAACATATAGGCCAACTACTATAGGTAATGATTTGTAACTTTTCATTTAATTTCCTTCCTTGGCATCATAAAATGTTGCATTAATTTCATACCCAATAGAAAATAGGGCATTTAAAGTTTTATTTAATCCACCTACCCTTGCGCAATAAATGAGACCACTCCATTACCCAAAACATCATAATCTTATTGCTCTCAAATATTTGTCTCAACATATACATCATGTTCTATAGTGGACACACTACTAAAATCTCATGATCAATCCCTTATAATTGACAAATGATGTGGGTCTACACTAGCTTTTACTTTATGGAATGTAGATCCAAAACTCAAACAACTAATGCTTGATTATGAGGAACTCGTGACATGATTATGTTAGGAAAAGATATGATAGGATGGGAGGTCATCAATCAAAATCAAACTCTTTTTTTTTTTCTTTTAAATGGGATTCTAAATTGCAATCCTTACTTGAATAAAAAATTTACTTCCATGTGTATGAGCTCATGCTTGACATATAT
This sequence comes from Picea sitchensis, assembly GCA_010110895.2. Lineage (NCBI taxonomy): Eukaryota > Viridiplantae > Streptophyta > Pinopsida > Pinales > Pinaceae > Picea > Picea sitchensis. Next base: position 11,200 of record SNQJ01S0042889.1, on the reverse strand, counting down.
ATTTCGATCCTAACCTCAACCTCCCTTGGTTTTCATCTCTAAAGATCAAGGGAAAGGTGTGGTCGATAGATAAACCTTCAAATGTTTTCAAAATCATGGGGGTTTTTCACAAGATTCACATGTCAAAATGAAACATAGCCAATTCTTAAGCCAAACTTTAGATTTAGAGACCGAAAAAAATTGCATCCTCTCCTGTCATGGTTGGATTTAAATTCAATGAGAATAAATCAAAACAACTAATTATGCAATAAAATAAACTAATAGCAGGAAAAATTAACAGAATGTAGAAAACACCCAATATGTATAAATTAGTTGTCCTAACGACCAACTCACTAAAATAAGACTAATTTCTACTTAAACAAAAAAGTTATTCTATAAAAAAAAACCAACTAAAACCAACCAAAAAATTCTTAACCTAACCTACACCAACCTACTAAAAGATATGTGAAATTGTATAGCCAATGTAGATAGAAAAGGATACTTACACCTACAAGAATATCATGGTGATGCATAGGTATGTAGCATTGCTATACTTTGTATCATATCATGGAAAAAAGTAAATAATTTCAAAATCCATTCACAACAAGGAGTATTGAATGCATATCGCTTTGATAAAAACATTGAGAAAATGATGATTCCATCCAACATTCAACGATGTAATGATAGAAGTCATTGCAATCATGAGATGTTGGAATGAAACTTGAATATGAGAAAAAATACCTCATCATCAACGTTACCTAATTTTTCTAAATTATTATTCAACCAAAAATACTTTGTTTCCAAAATTGTCTTTTCTTTTGTTGATCATGACAACTGGTTCCAAATCTAATGTTCTTTCACTCTTGGATTTTCAAAGTTATTCAGTGGTAACAAATTTGTCATTAAAGTTAATGTCAACTAAGATCCTTTTAGAATCGGAATTCCAGTTGGAAATTCATCATCATTGGGTTTGAATTGATTAGTGCATTATATGTATCCTCTTTTATTCCTCTCAAAAGATGAAGAATGAACATTCACAGTCCCAACTTCTAGGTGTTGATCCTAAGATTACATATTTTGCACAAATTAAATGTCTATATACTTCATCATTGATAATGGATAAGTTCCATGAATGCATTCATCGTTAATCAAATCATAGACACCTTCTTTATCTTCTCCAGAATGGGTTTGTAACTACAACTTATGGATTTCCACTTATAAAGGCACATATTTAGGAGAAATAAATTTGACTAAATCATTAGTCTTTGTTATGTTCAACTCAAGCGACTCACCAATGTCATGTATAGATTTCTTAATCAAGGAGATACAATTACCCAATGTTTCTACAAATGTTCATTTAAATGAATATCCTCAAAATAGTCTTGCGGTATCGCATGGAAATATCCTAAATCCCAAATCTTGTCTCATTTTCAATAAGGGTGTCCATAGATATTGCAATTTATCCTTATTCTCTTGATTTAGTAGGATGTTAGTAGGTGTCATTTCATTAGTTTTATTTTGGAAATCAACTGAGACTTGAGTGTTTGTGAATTCTATTGAGCGTTCCCTTATTTATGTACATGAGACTAGACAAGAAACCATGGTTTCTCTTTTTGTCATACAATATGTCATATAGGAATCTCTTCAAAAGTTGTGCATTGTAAATAATTATCTTCTTGATTAGTGTCCCTTTTATCATTTATCCCATCTGGTATTGCTTCTTCGTTTAGTTATACCATCACATTTCTATTTAATCCTAGTGCACTAACATCATCTGAATGTGTAGGAAATATATTGTAAAGTTTTTTTGTCCTTATACAAAAGAATTAATGAATGGGCATGCCATATTATTTAGTTTTTGTTTGAATGATAGCTCTAGATATTTTTATACAGTCCACTAATACAATGTATTGGTTGTAGGAAATATCTTATAGATGCCTAATTTGTAGATTGCTACCATATAGACTATCAATCTCATCAAATAAACATACTCTTTCCTCTCAATCGAAGTTCAAAGAGTCTAGGAAATACTTCAACAATTATAGCTTAGATCTCCTATCCTTTTCTCAAAACTAGTGAGAGAATTGTAGCAATCTTAAAGAATAGTCTTCAACATACTCATGTTTCCTTTCATAATTTTTTTGTAGATCATAGTATAAAGTCTCTACTACATAATTGTCATAAGCAACTTGGAATACTTCTTTGAATTGTTTCCAATTGTGAATGGACTTGGTTGGCAACGTATTTTACTAGGATAAAACTTGACCTTCGAATGTAAGGGGAAAAAACCTACATGCAATATCTTTAGGACATATTTTCAAAATTTGACAATAAAGATGATATTGGTTGGCATGCAGGACTATAGTATCTTCACCTTCACTGTGACATTTTATTCTTGACTAGTGAATAATTGTCTTTTTTGAGATATTATGTAATGGTATCGAAAGACTCAAAACATGATCCCTTGCAGGGATATAGAGAAGAGGCATCAACAATCAGTGAATTCCTAAAAGGATGGCTCCATGGGGGTTGTCTCATCGTTTTCCCTCCTTCTAGCACCAAAATGTTTATAAGGGAAATGTCCCATCATCAACATCACAAATTCACTTCGAGGAGAAGTCACAATCATAATTTACACCATTTGGAATAGGGAACACTTCAAATTATTGATTGGTTAATTATCATTGAAAATTATTTCTAAAACTAAACGTAGAAGTTCATAGTGTATAGTGAAAATGCATATGCATGCACCCAGTATAATCTAACAAAAGAAAAGAAATGCATGAAGATGAAAAGATAAATTCAATATAATAGGTTGGAAGAAGTTCACAAACAAAAATATTTCATAAAATCTATGACCACAAGTAGTAGACCAAGGATATCTTGCAAGCACAATTGTCAACTATAGCTTCGTAACTCAAGTTGGCCAAAATAAAGAAAGAGAAAGTGAGGCAAGACACAAGGTGCATAACTACAATCTATAACAATAGAGAATCAATCCTCACGATAAAAGAAATGCATTATAAAAATAGAGAAAATAACCTATTGTTGATTACATGAACACACAAAAAAATATCTCTATTGTTGATTACATGAACACACAAAAAAATATCTAGCAAAATATGAACACACAAAAAAATATCTAGCAAAATTTTGGTTAGTAATAGCTTCTCCATTAACATGAAAAKAAGTTTATAGTGAAGAAGCAAAAGCCCCCCCACCATTCAAAAATTACAAGAACTTTATTTGTAATAGAGGTTGATGTATTTTGGCCTTCCAATCATATTCACTTACAAAATTATATTTGTCAATAGAATATTATATTTAATATTACATGGACTTCTATTAACATGCAACTTTCTCTTGCAATTCTACTTTTCCAATGACTTTTCAACCAAAAAAACGGGGGGTAATTATTTACAACTACAATTTTTTTTCAATAAAAATGAGGACTTTACATTAATCATGTAAGACCTCAAATATCCTTTGGTTGAAACACCATAGTGACTCGAATTGTCTTCGCACAATTGTTTATGTTTTGTTACGCTTTGCATTGTGAAAAATTCTCATTTGGCTCAAACACCTTAGTGACTCGAATTGTCTTTACATGATTGTTTGTGTATTATTACCCTTTGCAATATCTTCACATAATTTTATTTGTCAAGAGAATATTATTTTTTATATTACATATATTTCCATTAACATGGGGTTTTATCTTGCAATTCTAGTTTTCTCGACGACTTTTCAAAAAAATAAATGGTCATTAATTATTTACAACTATAATTTTTTTTTCCATAAAAATGACTTCAAATTAATCACAAAGAGTTCAAATCTCCTTTCGATAAATCACCTTAATGACTCGAATTGTCTTCACATAATTATTTATGTTTTTTTACCTTTTGCATTGTGAAAAAATCTTCTTTGCTCAAACACTTCCGTGACTCAAAATGTATTCACATAATTGTTTATGTTTTGTTACCCTTTACATTGTAATTTGGGATTTGATCTCATACATCGACTCAGTACCAAACTTTCGACACATACATCGTTAGTTTGGGATTTGTGAGAAGCAAAGTTGATCACTGCATATATTTCAAAGAAGAAGATGGGAATTCCATATATGTAGCATTGTATGTTGATGGCATGTTGTTGATTGGAAACAACATGAATGCAATAAAGGAGGTGAAGAAGCAATTATCCTCCAAGTTTGATATGAAGGATCTTGGTGTCGTATGATAGGATGCTCCTGAGTCGATCAACCAAACATCTTGATCTGTCTGTGTATTGGTTGACTCCAGGTACACATCGCCTCCCTTATCTGGAGTCATCTTTCTCTCAGTTGACTTCTTCTCATCGGATCATGTACTAGCTTCTATTTCCTTTGACTTGCAGTCCCTTTTGTAATGCCCAACTTTACCACATTTCTAGCATTTTCTTATTGTCAACTAAACAGGGGATTTAGATCTACCCTTCGACTCAGACTTTCTACCAAATAATTTTCCTTTATCTATATCAACCAGTTGACCTCTTACCAATAATGCATCTTTGTTCGATCCTCCCATGTTCTTCCTTTTCATTTCTTCTGACACTAAAAGTGCAACCACATCTTCTAGCGCTAATGTGGTTGAATTACTACCTATAGCCATGACTAAGCTATCCTAGAAGTATGGAAAATAACATAATAGGCTAACACATTTCTCCTCCTCGGTGATTTTAATATCCACGATTGATAACTGGATTATTATAGTATTAAACACATTTAAATGCGTAGTCACTGAAATTCCCTCACTCATCCTTAGAAGATATAGTTTCTTTCTAAGGAACAACTTATTTACTAGGGATTTTAACTAGTACAAGCTCCTCAACTTGTCTCATAGTTTATTGGCCAAATATTCACTTGAGACATTTAGTAGTACCGAATTTGCAAGCCAAAGTCAAATCATACTTCTTTCCCTACTCTCGAGTTTCTCCCATTCTTTCCTCAGGATACATGTCGGAATGGTACCTAGACAAATTGTTTCCCATTGTTCTTGATCTAAAAGGAGATATTCAATTTTAAGCTTCCAAAGCTCAAAATTGTAGCCATTGAATTTTTCGATCTCTATTCCCAAGATATTCGCCATTATTYAATCRCAATCTTTAAAGATTTATAACTTACGAATCTTACTTAGCCTAGGGTTTAACTCAGATCYGAGGTTGTTAAACTAAGCTCCGATACCACATGTTAGGAAATGAGAAACACTTCCACACTAAACCTAGCGGAAAACRGGAAGAAAGATTTAATCAAGAAAGTAAATGACAAATCAAACACACAACATAGAGATTTTACCCTSGAAACCCAAACGCAAAAACCAACATTCCTGRAGCGTTTTTCTCTCTTATTGTCTCATTCCTTCAGAATAAAAGGTTATAGGMCTAACCTTGGTCTACACTTAAGATACAATCGACATCATACCTTATTTATTTACACAAGAACAACCCTATAGCCAATTCGACTTACATCTACATGACCAACAACCTCTAAAATAATTTCTCTAAAACATTATCTTTTACAACATTACAACACGCCTTATTTGTAGGTTTTACAGTAGGAAAAACCCTCAAGAAAAGGCACCCAAAAATGGTTATAGATCTACATAGATCATTGGCCACAAATTCCACGAATCTCAGGATTCTATTACAGTCGATTTTAAGTCAATTTACCAGTGATTGCCTATTTACCTCCATTCAGTATTCAGTCGGTTTCCATGGGCCCACCTATCGACCTCTTGTTGGTTGACCAATTCGACTTGTTGTAGATTTCTTTGACTTTATCTAGTCGAATCACCTTGTCCTTCGACTTTCATTGTTAACCGATCCACCTCGACTATATTTTCACTGTTAGTCAATCCACCTCGACTAGAATTTCACTGCAAATAATATAACAACCCAAATCTTTCAAAGTATTGATTACTTTGAGTCCCAACTCCTTGTACCCTAACCTCATTGGGGACATGCACAAAGAAACAGATAAAGAGAAAACCGCTCTGATACAACTGATCCAGATTTATAAATGGAACAAAATGAAATATATATATATATATATATATATATATCAAAGAACACATAGAGATAGAATGAAATTTGACTTCTATTAATAAATAAAACATGTGGAAACTGTAAAAATGCATAATGAAACAAACTTGTTCGAATGGTGACAACTTATCTCTGAGAAGACATGTGACAACTATGCTCATTCGTAATAAATATGAGTACAATGAGGCTCCAAATACATTTTTGTCATAAAGCACAAATAAGAAAACCCTAAACATCCAAAACCCTAACCTCGGGAGATGAAACACTATAAGTTTTGTGGGCCCCGATGGGGGTAGTTGATACGTCAACTTCCCGACAACGTAAATTTTTCATACAATCTCTATTTGGGGCACTTGATACATCGTTGGAAAGGTCTATCCAATAAAAACAGATTCCAACTATCACGGGCTAGATCCTACGACTATCGCCTACGCCGCGAAAAATTTAAAAAAAAAAACATCGTTTAGGGCCTCAAAACAACCTTGGAAGTTCAAGACCCGAAAAAATGTAGACAAACTACGAAAAATAAGATAGTTGAAATATTTCCTTCGACTATGAACCCTTTAACTTCTATCCATTTATACAAATAGAAAGGAAATTGAAACTATCACTTGTTTAACTGTTCAACCATATTTTCAAATAAAATAAAATTGAAATTATGAGCTACTTGGATGTACAAAAATATTTACAAATGAACCGAAAGTACCTATCTAATGCTTGGATGTATAATTTTAGTATTTTTAGCATGATCAAAACATCAAATATGATCTTCAAGGTTTAAAACCACAACTATGCTTCTTTACCCATTCCCTAATTACTCAATATTTCATTTCATATCTTCAAATCCATTGTTGAAAACTGAAGCCAAATCCAACAAAAGTCTTAGTTTTGTACAATCCCTTCTCTCATGCTACTTGTTTTGACCTTTCTACATTTTCATGTAATTGTTTAGACTATTTAAATAAAAAAGGATGTATCTAACTAGACAAGTATTCCCAATGTTGACTATAAAACATATTTGAATTTTGTAGGGATGGATTTACCTTCCACTTAGAATAATCAATTTGAAAGAAAAACCGCATATCATTTATGCATATTGACCTATATTTAATACTTCAAGCAACTTTGAGATCTTGCATAATACAAACATAGTATGATTTCAATAAACATAAGTTCAATAATCATGACATAGTATAAAAAATAACTACAAATAAGGATATAAAATTTTAAAATGAAATATTACACTTATCATCTTGCAATAGTGTAAGGATTCAAATTAGTCATACTTTAGTTTATTGCTTATAAGTAGTGGAAAAAATACAAAATTTAGGGTGAGATCTACAGTACATCCTTTCCAAACCAACGTTCATAATTTTTACTAATTGTTAGTTTATCCCAACCATCCTCAAACAAAAATGGAAATGCATTAAGGTTCTCAACAACAAGAGAAAATTACGAGCCCGTAAAAGAGAATTTATACTTTTATTTTAATGCCATGATCCTTAGTTACATCATTGGCTATGAGTGCATGGCCATCCATTCAAGAAATCTATGTCTCCTATGTTTTAAACAACTTGATTATGCTAAATATATTAAGAAAGTTCCAAATATAGGGAGTAAAGATACTTATGGGAGGTGAATATTTCTCTAATAGTATATTCTTGAATGTATAATTTTATTTTCTTTATTCAAAGTTCACGTTAATCTCAAAGGAGACAATCCTGACATATTTAAACAAAAGGGTTTCAACACATACTATAGGAAATTGAAAGTAAATATGCATTCTTCAGTTTTTCACTTTGAATAAAAGAAGTAAAGTATCAAACAATGTACAACACCCATAATCTATGTCCATAAATATTAAGTGGCCTTCTCTAAAGAGTAGCCTAACACCGACACTTTATTTTGGGAAACATAATATTGTTCTTTAGCACCAATCCTAATAATGTTCATGTCAAAGCCTCTCAGTATCCTTATCACAAATTTTTTAGGATTTATTCCCTCAAATTCCACCCTCTCTTTAAAATATATGTATAATGAAGATGTATGGCAAAGAAGTTTCTTTTCATTTGGAATTTTCCCTTAAATATGCAAATATGAAACAATGCAAACCAAATATCAAAGTGTTTACATTGTACTCTTAATATATAACTATAAATAAGGTAGATACCTACTTATCACAAAGTTTTTAGGATTTATTTCCTCAAATTCCACCCTCTCTTTAAAATATATGTATAATGAAGATGTATGGCAAAGAAGTTTCTTTTCATTTGGAATTTTCCCTTGAATATGTAAATATGAAACAATGAAAACCAAATATCAAAGTATTTACATTGTACTCTTAATATATAACTATAAATAAGGTAGATACCTAAAAAAAAATCGACATTTGAAATAGAAATTGCATGAAACCCTAAAATATGTATAAAATAACACTTCTCTTAATATGAAACAATGCAAACCAAATATCAAAGTGTTTACATTGTACTCTTAATATATAACTATAAATAAGATAAATACCTAAAAAAAAATCGACATTTGAAATAGAAATTGCATGAAACCCTAAAATATGTATAAAATAACACTTCTCTTATAAGAAATGAACACCAAATAAAATAATCCAATATCCATTACACACAATTTTTAATCAATAATCAATCACTCAAAATTTTACTTATCAAAATTTGATACATACCTTCACTTCAAATTCTGCTTTTTATTTTGGAATATTGTATGACACAAAGCATGTAGAAGACCAAATATACTTTCCTATGTATATTTCATCGAAGCAAGATAAAGAGTATCTAGTTTGTTTATTTTACTAACTACTTTTATTTTAACATTGACTATCTAACTATTCTTATCTTAACATTGACTATAATATAAATATGGTGTCGAATGCAATATTTTTCAAGATATCAAAGTGCCACCAGAAACAAAAGTATTAAAAACCCCAATAGTTTTGGATAGAGTTATTATAATAGTGGAGATCTATGGGTACAAGTTATTAAGATAAGGTTGAAGGAACTAAAAAGTCATATCATTATTTTTCACTTGTCCTAATCTCATGCCACCTTGGTGAATGCAATTGTTCATATGAATCATCGTATTGATTTCAATATAATATAAGATTTAAGAATGTTAAAAATAAAAATAGAAAATAATATTTATTATATTTTCAAATATTATCATTATTTTTCACTTTTCCTAATCTCATTTTGGTGAATCTAATTACTCATATGAATCATCATATTGATTTCAATATAATATAAAATTTTAAAATGTTAAAAAACAAAGGAACATATAATAATATTTATTATATGTTAAAATATTAATTCTCAATCATGAAAAAATTTAAATACTTTATTATCATGTCTATAATTGTCAAAATTTATGAATCATCATATTGATTTCAATATAATATAAAATTTTAGAATGTTAAACATGTCTATAATTGTCAAAATTTATGAATCATCATATTGATTTCAATATAATATAAAATTTTAGAATGTTAAAAAACAAAGTAACATATAATAATATTTATTATATGTTAAAATATTAATTCTCAAGCATGAAAAAATTTAAATACTTTATTATCATGTCTATAATTGTCAAAATTTATGTATATTTTGTATTAATAAAAAATTATTTTTATCTATCAAAATATAATCATGTCTGAGTGGGCCTAATAGTTAAGAACATGTGTTTTTTATTAAGAGATCACAGGTTCAAATTCATAGGGGGTAGGGTATGTATACTTTCGTAGACTTGGGTCCCTTATCCCACAAAGTGTATTGGCTTAGTCGTAACCTTAAAAATAGATTATTAGTATTATTATTATTCAACCGATTTATTATATTTTAACTTCAATGTAAAGATGTTTCACACATTAATATGGCACTACTAACAAGGAAACCAATACATAGAATGTGCATTACTTTTTGACCAATGACTAGTTTTTTAAAAAATAATATGGGATAGGGAGTCTCATTTTCTTTATTTAGAAAAATGGGTTTTATTTGAAAATTTTATTTTAGTTATATAAAGAATAGATAGTACTTCAATTTGATGATTTTTACATAAACATTTTTACATATAAAACTTAGAAAATAACTATATTAAAATAAAAAATAAAAAACAATAAACATTACATAAGAAAAACATTTTTACATGTAAAATCTAGAAAATAACTATATTAAAATAAATATTTTAAAACAATAAACATTACATTAATAATAATTGATAACATTCTAATTTCATATTCAACCCACTTTAATAAACATTACATTAATAATTGATAACATTCTAATTTCATATTCAACCCACTCTAGCAAAGAATATATTAAACTAACAACATACATCATAAAATTTATTTTAGCATATCTTATATAATTACCATAATCATATAACTTAACAACAACTCATACTTAAAATTCAAGATTTCCATCTTATGATTAAGATTATGGGGAGCTAAAAGGAGCACCATTAGAATGTGACTAATACCCGTAGTTTATTTCTAAGTACTACTAAGATTTGTAGCCAGAAATAAATATACCAATATGGTTAAATTGTCTTAAAATATATCATCCCAAATCAAATTTAAAAGTTGACTAAAATTTATTATGAACATGTTGAAATTGGTTTTTGATTCGTTTATTGTGAATGATTCTATGCTCATTAGAAACTAACAAAGAATAGTTAACTCCTTATTTTTGACACTATTGTTAGTGTTAGAAATTTAAATATCTTAAAAAGAGCCATGAAATTATTAACAAAAATATATATTTACTTTATTCTAATTAGTAATATTTAATGTAAATTAAGCATGGTTTTAACCAAAACATTTTATTTTTCTTGGAAAAGTGATATCCTTTTTATAAGACATGACTAAAAAATAATTTCATTTTGACAATCAAGGATCAAAATTGAGGTCTTCATTGCCCTTCAAGAGCCTTGTAACCTTTAATAGAAGGGTTTAAAATTATTTTCAATGCAAATGAAAATTATTATAAAAAAACACTTGTCAAATTTGAAATAAAAATTGTTTCATATTTTTTCATTTGAAGGGCAATGAAAAATTTCTTAATATATTCATTTTTCATTGTTTTTATGGGTTGTAAATTTCCTCAATAAGTTCTAGTTTTTA
>SNQJ01S0042887.1:39920-50569 GCA_010110895.2 Picea sitchensis | reverse complement strand
CTAAGCCTCTATCTCGTGTAAAGTTTGAACACTTTCGAGATAAGCTTGGTATTGTCCGAAAGGACCTTCCCTGAAAGGGGGAGTAGATGTATTCCTTGCTTCTGACCTCGCTGTTAGACGTAAAGCAAGATGAGTCATGCTTCATATAAGTCCAAGCTCGAGGTGCCTGAATAAGTCCATACAGGGCCTTCATCCATCTCTGCATGCATGAGACTCCTTCTCATGTATCACGAAATCAATTGGCTGCTCGATGTACACTTCTTTCTCAACCTATTCACTGAGAAAGGTCGTCTTCTCATCCACCTGATGTAATCTCCATCCCATGGCTACTGCAAGGGGAATGATCGTTTGGATGGGAATATATCGAGCAATAGGAGCAAATATCTCCTCATAATCTATTCCCTCCACCTGAGAGAAACCTCTGGCAACAAATCTCGTGTTGTGCTTCTCGATGCTCCCGTCAGTTGTACGTTTGATCTTTATAGATCCACTTGGAAGTCACCACACACTTCCCTTACGGTCTCAGAACAATATCCCACACATCATTCTTTACGATGGACTAATACTCCTTCATCATGGCTTCTCTCCATATCTGCTAATTGGATGCTTCCTCACAACAGGAAGGCTCGAGAATCAATGATGTGGCTCATAGCCCGAATGTCTCTGAGGTCTCTGGCTTTCTCAGAAAGTACCACTGGAGCTGCATCTCCTTCTGCCTCCTGCAGAGTTTGATGAGCCCACATAGGCCTCTTCCAGCCTACTGCAATATCTCTAGGAATATCAACTAGTTCTTCTGGATCGACGGGCTCAACTAGCTCCCTTTGAAATGCTGAAGGGTGAGGGGGGAGAAGTTATCATCTCCTCATGCCTCTCATTGTCAATCTCCATGTGAGATCCTCTAGATCTCCAGAAGGCTATCTTCTCTTCAAAGGAAATAGCTGTCATGGGTCCACACAAATTTGATGGCATAAGATCCCTTTGGATCTACTGTCACTGCTCGGAAAGGACCTCACAAGCTCTACAAATGCCATCATGCTCTACACGAAGATTTGGATGTCCTGACACCATCTTCCCTAGGGCGGGAAGAGCTCTGCAAGTCTCCTATGTTATCACTTGCTCAAATTGATGGAATCATGTGACAAGATTCGCACTGGTAAAACTTGTCAATCCATATAAACTCTTTGTCTGGTCAGACTGCTTCATGTCTCAAACCAGAGACCAGCTAATATGTTGCCTTCTGCAACTGTCACTATGGCTCTCTTTTAGGGCTATCACTAGTGACCTGTCTTCGTTGTAACCTGCCCAGAACAAGAAAAAACAAAAGAGAAAGAAACAACATCTCCATGGCAACCTCCATGGAAGATAACCTTCCAGGAACAAGAAAACAAAAGAAAAAAAATATCTCCTAGAGGGGAGATCAACAAGTACATCTCTAGTATCATGACTTCAAAGCAACTTAAAGATTGTTATCACAGCTATAAGAACTACTTGTAATGTAGCAAGTCAAATATACTAGAAGTATAGGTTACATGTATGTTAATTAAAACAATCAAACCTGGAGTCTTCTCTTCTACGGAGAGAGTGTTGCTCCTCTGAGTGCACTGAGATCGCTCAGGATCCACAATTGCAACAAAAAGGTCCTTCCTCCTTCTAGCACCCTTATGATAATGATACAATTTAAAAATATATATACATGTGCATACCTCTAAAATTGTAGCATTCTTCGGTTTTGGTGCAACTTCATCCACAAATGAGTAGCCTCAGAAATGCTCAAGTATACTCATGAACCTCGTGTTAATTTTTCTCTTGAAACTGGTCCTTGAAGCTGTCCAAACTTAGTCTAATTGTTGTCCGAAAGTCTGTCCAAACTCAACCCAGAAGACTACCCTCTAATTGTTGAAGACTCGGCCTATATCTCTGCTCAGACCTGCCGCTAGTATGCCCACAAAACAGGGCTCGGACCTGCATCAATACTCTCTCAGACTGTGGCTCAGACCTTTGAAAAGACAACCCACAGAACTGGGCTCGGACCTGCGGTTAAGGTTTCCTCAAACAGTTCGGACTTGCAGCTGACACATGCCTCAGACTTGCCCACAAAGTATCTCGGACCTGCATACAATTCTGCCTTAGGAAACTCAGACCTGCACCTATGATTCAGCTTTCAAGAGAGAGGGTTTCCTCAGAAAAATTCCGGCCTGCAATCTCAGAAAATTTTGGCCTCCCAACCTCAGAAAAAAATGGCCTACTTGTGCAATGGTAGATCTTCGAGACTTGCTCTGATACCATGTTGAATTTTAAAATGCTAAGCTAGTTTACAACTGCAGTAAGCTAACTAGGATCTCAAGAAGATTAACCATACACAGATTACACAATGGGTCTGCTCGTTTGACCATAGGTAATGCTCTTCATTACCACCCAACCATAGGCATCCTCAAGTGCCACCCCGAGCATAGCAGGAGACCTACTACATAATGATATCCAAGAGAAAGTCACCCAAATACAAAGATATATGTTGTTACAGATGTGCCCAATCTGTTGTCTCAGAAATGCCTCAGATCAGGCTGAATTTTGCTGCCTCAGACTAGTACTCATGGGGCTGCCTCAGATGTGTTAGGAGGCCGAGTTGTTTTGTTCAAAATGAGGATGGGGTACACTTATATATATATGTCCAATATAATGAGGGGAAGTATCTTTTCACATAGGGCCGACTTKTACAAATTGCATACAAGCTAATTTATAACATAATATAAATTAGTCTTTACTCAATAGGGCCGACTTGTACCCTTATCTCTCAATGCAAGTGATTGGGGTTTTCTCTACTCAAGATATCATTCGTAGGAGGTCTCTTGGAGGTGAATACCTCCCACAGCTACCAAAAACATCAACATGAATTCCGGATGAGCCTATAGATGAGTCATTGATTGATCAGGGGGAAATTGAGTTTGAAGTTGTTGAATATTCAGAGAATTCAAATTCCCACCCTCCTCCCGAATACCCCATCTCTTCAGAGAAGATCTTCGACAATTATAATGAACTTGAAATGAATAGTGAAGCAGTTTCCTTGACAGTCCTAGTTCCAATCTCTCAACCATTAGATGACATAATAACAGATAATGGGAAAATGGAAGACGACTTCAGTTTATCAATTCCAGATCATTTTGAGCAGTGGTCGGCCTTCCACCATGACAATCCAATTCAGAAATTCATAAAAAATTTACCAGGTTTGTCAGATTTCAAAGTTTGGTTGAATAAAGAAAGATGCATGTTTCTTGGGTGGTCTATTCTCAAGAAAGACTCCAAGTTGATAAAACTTTGGAAAGGGATCTTCAACGAGTCATCCCAGACATGGATTTTTCAGACATCTGAGGTCTTATTTCATTCATGACATGGTTGGTCCTAATTCTTTCCACCTTAGCCATTTGGATGGTGAACCCATGAACCTGCCAGTGAATGGGCAACAACTCAAGATTTTCTTCAAATGAGGATTCTTTTGGTGACCAAGGGGCCACCTTTTGTAACGTATCTCTAACCTTTGCTTTCTTTCATTTATTTCATTCATTGCTTTGTAATTAATTGTTTATTATTGATTAATTGATTTGTAGCTTATGTATCATATGATTGTTAATTTTTTTCATTCTTTTATGCATTCATGTACTTATGTTGGGTATTGTTGAGAACTTTGTTTTGCAGATTTTGAGGTTCTCGCATGCTCTCCTTCCCAAAGATCAAGCAGACATCTTCATGTGGAGCAAGACGTTGTCCACCAAGACCTTGGACAACCATGAAGATGGAACATCTGTTAGCTTTTTAGCTCGGGAGGTACTCTGCATGTTTGTGTTGTATGCAGAAGTAACCTTGTACCTACACTACTAGACACTTGACTTTGTAATGGGCTTTCATAAAGTTGTGATAAAGTGGTTCTTTTATGTAAGTGACTTTTTAATAAAGTGTACCTTCTAATATTAAAGTTACTTTATCTCATAAAGTGCACTTATGTTATGAAGTGAAAATGTACTTTAATATTTTAAAGTGATTCATTTTGGAGGGAATGAATCATGTCCCTTGATCTTGTAAAGGAAAGATTAGATCTTGGCCATTGGATTTAAGGTTGGAGAAGGTGAAGGGTCACTTTCAGATTATAAGAGAATGCCTAGGGTAGTGTGCAAGATACAATGAGGAGGAGGAGTTTGAGAGATTTCTGAGATAGCTTGAGAGAGGAAAGTGAGGGCAGCAAGGAGGGCGCATTTCCGAAGATAGATTGGGCACAAATCCCAAGAGAATATTTATGTATGAGAGTGTTGAAACTTATTGTTGTTAGAGAGGTCGTACTGTACAAATCCGTACAGTCCATACAACAAAGAAAAGGGCACAAAAATCGAGGCATTGTTTAGCATGATTTTCAAGGAAGTTTTTTGGGGTTTTCTTGCTGCAGCAGGACCGTACAGCTGTTGTTTGGCACATATTTCAAAGTGTTGGAAGAGGGCAGGGCTGTACAACAGTACGAAAATTTTGGGCACGTTTTCCAAGGCTGAAAGTTGGGACAGATGTTAGAGAGTATACTGAAGAGTTTTACAAGGTGAATATTAGAGCTGGTTATATTGAAGATAGCTCAGAGAAGGTAGCAAGGTATATGAATGGTCTCGGATTAGAAATACAAGATGAATTGAGTCTCTTATCACCAAATACAGTGGAGGAGGCATACCAATGTGCCTTAAAGGTGAAAGAGAAACTGAATAGAAGACATAATTCAGGAAAAGGGAAAGGTCAAGCTTACAGAGGTAAGGGACAACACGCTGGGAAGAATACGTTTTCAGCTCAGAAGGAAGAAGCTGATACATCAAATCAGCAAGAACAATCCTCAAGACGAAGGGGAAGAGACTTCAGAGGAAGAAAATCTTTTCAGAGAGGCCGAGGAAGAGGCAGAGGATATGAGGTCAGATGTTACACATGTGGTATGACAGGTCACATGTCATGGGATCTTCCAGAGAATGTTGCAAGACAAGGAAATGTCCAGATTGCACAAGCTGAAAATGAACCAAGAGTACTAGCGGAAAATGCTGAAGTTCTAGAGGCAGGAGAAGCCTTATTGATGAGGAGAACTTTATTGAAATCAAACAAGGAGGTGCATGAACTAGCACAAAGGAAAAATCTGTTCAGAACAATGTGCAAGTAAAAAGGTAAATTTTGCAAATTGATTATTGATAATGGTAGTATTGATAATTTGGTTTCTGTGGAAATGGTTGAGAAGTTAGGACTCTAGAAGGAGATGCATCCTACACCATATAAAGTTTCTTGGCTGCAAAAAGGGCATCAAGTATTGGTGAATGAACAATCCAAAGTTGATTTCCAGATTGGAAATTATAAGGATTAGATTTTATGTGATGTCATTCCGATGGATGTTTGTCATGTATTGTTGGGCAGACCATGGCAATATGACATAAATGTGGCGTACAATGGCAGAGAGAATACTTTTACATTTGAGAAGGAAGGCAGAAGGCATACTCTTATTCCTCTCAAGGATGAAAGAGCAGAAGAGAAGACAAGTCCAAAAGTATTGTTGTTCACTGAAAATGAATTTCTGAAGCATGTGCAAGATGAAGAGGTAAGTTTTGTTGTTGTTGGAAAACCTAGGACTGTTTTGACCACCACAAGAATAGTTGACTTGCCTATTAAAGTTCAGAAATTGTTAGACGAGTATGTGGATATTGTAGTTGATGATTTGCCTAATGAACTACCACTGGTTAGAAGTATTAGTCATCATATAGATCTGATTCCTGGAGCTAGTTTGCCAAATAAAGTAGCTTACATAATCACTCCAGCAGAAAATGAAGAGATTAGCAAACAATTGCAAGAACTATTGAACAAGGGATGGGTTATGTTATCGCGCAATTAGTACTTTCCCAAAAGCTAAAGGCAAGTGAACACTAAATTGGCGTAACAGGAGGTTGTCCTATCACTATCACCTAAATAAGACACCTCTTTCTCTTTAGGAGTAGTACCCCAGGGGAGACGTCCCCGATGATCTGGGGGTTTGAGAAGGCTAAGGTAAAAGTATCAAAAAAGTCCCACCACTCTCACAGGTCACTATGATCAAAAGTTCCAAAGGTTTTAATGAGATGAAACAAAGTAATATTTAAGTGTACCTGCCCAGAACAATACAACAAGAAAAATACTATTTGCAAGTACCATATGATGTTAGTGCTTCATATAACCATAGAATTTGATAGAAAGAACAAGCTGATATAAAAGATGAAGCAACAAAAGTATTTATAACAGCAATGTATATATAGCAATAGCTTCACAATTATGCCTCAATAAAGCTTAAAAAATGACCAGAAATGATAATATAAACTTGACAAAATGATAGTAATTGTCAGAAGCAATGATGGC
Source organism: Picea sitchensis (assembly GCA_010110895.2). Taxonomy (NCBI): domain Eukaryota; kingdom Viridiplantae; phylum Streptophyta; class Pinopsida; order Pinales; family Pinaceae; genus Picea; species Picea sitchensis. The sequence goes on along the minus strand of SNQJ01S0042887.1, from coordinate 44,179 downwards.
AATGTATAATCAGCTTTAAAACTTGCTTTTAAGATGAATTTGCTGTTGTTTTAGATGGTTGTAGCAATCTTTTGCAACAACAACAAATTAGTTGGTAGGTTGCTCTAATCTGAAGTTAGAAATAGTTAGTATAGGTCTTAAAGTAGATGGTTTAAGAGTTGTTTTAGTCAATCAATCATTTGCAAGGGATGCACTAGTGACTTTTAGGGTAAATGGATTCAATATTGCAGCGACAATTCTTAGAAGGAAACCACAAATGATAATAGGTGAGCTAAAGGAAGAGGGAGGATGATTGAGGTGTTAGTAACCTAAAGCCTCAATATCTAAAACCCTAGAAGGAAAAGATGCTAGGAAGTAGGTAACCCTAGGCCCTAGCGATTTCCTTCTTCTTTAGATCAAGCTTCAAATAAAAGTATGAAAGCTTAATGAAGCAAATGATACTAGAGTGCTACTAAGGTAGGGCCTGAGTATATCCTTCAAGGGAGGTGTCTTCTAGCAAAATCAAGTAGGTGAAGAGTTATAAAGAAAAGGACAATAACATGTGCTTTTCTCCTAAGGTTTCACACTAGCAATTTCATAATCTTATAAATGAACAAGTAAATACACCATAACCATTCAAAATAAAGAAGGATTGCAGATTTCTACTTACTTCATCAAGAATAATCTAGCCACAAACCCTAGTGGAAGACTTTCCACCATGAAAATGCAAAAATATACACCAAGATAAGCTTCCTCCAAGAGTTGCACACCACTTATTTCAGCCAATAAGCCTTAAAAGAGGCTGAATTTCAGACCTCACACTCGTGTTAGTGAAAGATGATGAAAAAATGAGAGTCTTAACTCTATATTTACACAATATCATTGACCTTTAATTACATTTTAGGTCAAAAAAGGCCAACATGGCCAATTTACATCAAAAATCCAGTTTTACATAAAATTTGCAATTACAACCCTAATTTTGTCTTTAGGGATGACGTCATGCCCCTCCTAGGGTGACATTAGGCCCCTTCATGGAACGCTAGGCCTCCAAAGTGAAACATTAGGGCTCAAAACCCCTCAGAAACTGCCACACGTGTCAACCAAGTCGTCCTCATGCCAAAACCCTAACTGGATGACGACAAGGCTCAGAATGATGACGTCAGGGGCCTTCAAGGGCCAATGTCATGGTGGGAGGGAAAGACCCCCCTAGGTCCAGGCCTGCCAAAGTGCCTCTGGTGGAACGTCCTCCTTCTCTGGTGCAAGCCTTTGGTATCCCTCTGCCCCTGGTTGGGGTCACAACATCCATCTGGCGGGCTTTTATCCCCATGGAGGTCTGAACTATTCATCTCCCCATATGTACATATATGTCGGGCATGGTCCTGCAGCAACAACAAGTACGCCCTTCGTGGGCTCATAAGTCATAGGGATCATAGCAATGTCAATCACATCTAATAGTCGAGTTACCCAAACATGTGCATCAAACCCCCCTTTACCCAGACAAGTGCTCAAAGACGTTATGCTATTTAACAAGATAGGTTTGGAGAGGGTCTCGGGATGTCCTATTGGGCTAATCCTCCTCAGGTGTGGGGTGCTTCCAGGTGAAGACCAATCTAGGTCATGTAAATGCATGAGATGGTGTAGGGGATGTTTGGGCAAGGGGTGCAGTGATAACAGGGAAATGTAGGTCTTACATGTGGGTGCCTCTGTAGAGGGCGAGCTGCACCTTGTCATGGATGCCATTGTTTCCTAGCCAATTTAATGCCTTTTTACTCTGTCTTATTGTTTTTTCTTTCAAGAGAATAGTTGGAGGACACTGCCCTGGCGTGGTGACTAGTGGTGACAACGTTAGCCACAAGCATTTCACGGAGATGAGAAGGTTGGCTCGTGATGAGACCCCCTTTCTCTTGGCTATGCCACCAAGAGCCACTACCCTGGTTTGGTGACCAGATGAATAGTAGTGTCATACCGCTACATGCTCATGGACCTAACAAGGTCAACTCATGATGAGACCTGCCATCCACCAACTAGGCCTTGAGTTTTATTTTATTTTACGGGTTCCCCCCTTTTTTGGCTGAGAAGCCTTTTATTGCTTTCTCGGGTATCCTTGGGCGAAGCATCTCAAGGTTTCATCTTTGGCTTTTAACTTTTGTCAGCTACTTTTACCCTTTGGGCCTTTAGAGTCTAGACCCTTCTTCCCACAAGGCAAGGTACAACCCTTACTAGGTTGGAAAACCCAATGCCCGAACCAATGTAGGGGATAGATGAGAGGGATAATGATGAAAAGTGTTAAGTATGGAAGGAATGGACGATGACCTTTCATAGACCCACCGAGTGGCAACTCATCCTTAAGGGAACCAACTTACTAGGGCACTCTGTTATTCCCCCCAGGTATGGACAAGTTAAAGGGCATAATTTCCAAGCAAACGTCATGAAACAAAAGAGAATTCAATGCACATATTCAAATGTTTTGAGAATCAGAGTGACACATACCATGATACCCTGACTCATTACCTCATGGAGCAAGACCCACTGCTATTTTAGAACCAACTCGATGGGATGGATGCTGTTGCTACTGATAGATGGGAGGCACTGAAGAAAAGATGGGCCCTCCAGGGCCAAGCTCAAGTCATATGGCTCTCGGTACTCCATGTCTAGGACCTTTGGGCCTCGAGACATAATCTCATTAGTTATACCTAGGATAGGGGATAACATTTGGCTCCAATTCGGGGACATGTGCTCACCGTAGAGCGCATGAGAACCTCAGTATCTCTGGCATGACCTATGACCTGCTAGATCTCCACAAAATGATTAGTAATCTCTTGGGCTGGTGATATCACCCCTGGCTCATATATAAGAAAATGAAATAGAAGTAAGTAATCATATATACAAATGGAAATACAACTACTCTAGCATGATATGCAAATGGTATATAGAATGAATGCAAATACCTACCTACTTACCTGTGAAGTCAAGTCTTTCCCCCTTGATGGGGTTTGAGGAGGTGTCCACTAACTGGTAATGGATGTCTTCTTCCTTCCAACGTGGATAGATAGTAGGCATCATTGACCGACTTCATTTCGACTCTGAAAGGTCCAAGCCAAAATTGTGCACTCCCTTTGACATTAATAGGCTCTCTCTATTTTGTATCCCACATCCAGACCGTATCTCCCTCATGGTAATCCTTTGTCTTGAATTTGGTTGTTTCTTGTATAACTCTAGTATATTGTTTTGACRGAGGAGGCTGGGATTCTGCTGTGAAGACTTCCTGATGGGACGGTCTGATCAATATGTCATCCTCTCCTTTCTTTAATAACTCGACAACCCCAACTTCTTTGTCCTTGTATTTGTCTAGGAGTTGCTGGTACTCTTCCTTCTTCGRCCATTGTATTTGATCAAAGTCTTCTTCTGAAGCGAAAGGCAAATCATCAGGGGAAAATACAGGAAGACTTTCTTTGATTGGCTCATGTGTTTCGCTAGTTCCAATATCATCTTCAATTTCTTGCACATGGACCTTGGCCATTGGCACATTTGGGAGGCAGTTTATTGTTCCATCATTCATAGGCACTTTAATGTAAGTTAGATCCATCTCTAAGGTGCCTTCTAGCATTGCAACAAACTTCCTGGACAATAGCAGTCCCCATACATTCGAGACATTCACTACCACAATATCCATGTAGATCATTCTTTTGGGGTATCTTCCAAGGCATACTTCAACATTCTCAACTACCCCATGAGTGGGTATGGCCTTAGATTCAAAACCGCACACATTCCTGTACAACGATGTGGCCTTTAGGCCTAATTTTTCCATGACCTTCAAAGACATCATGTTAGCACCTGCCCCTGAATCAAGCATACAATTTTTAAGGCATTTGTTATTAATCAACAAGGTCATGAAGAAAGGTGGATGTCCATCATACTGAACCCTAAAGTGATCTGCTTGTAACATGATAGGAAGGTCCATTGGCTCATTTGAACTTTTGAAAAAAAAAATGAACCTTTCTTTTACAGATGGGACTTTGATGACTTCCCTTAATGGAATGGCCGCGTGTATTTTTTCCAATGCAGCTTCAAAATCAATGTTCAAATCCACTTTATCAGTATTGGGAGGATTTTTAGGAAGAAGTATGTTCATAGGTGGAGGTCTTGTCTGTGAAATTACAGGCTTAGTAGAGAGAGGTTGGTTCATTCTTTTTTGCCTAGTGTATACTTGGAATTCTTGCTTTTTCAACTTTTCTCTAGACTCTTGGTCAAGGTTATTTATCACCTCCATCCTAGCCTTC
>SNQJ01S0042886.1:98185-124079 GCA_010110895.2 Picea sitchensis | reverse complement strand
TAAGTTTGATTTTTAAATTAGTTGAAATTTTGTGTTTAATCTAAAAGGATATGGCAAGGCAATGCATGGCATGACAAGGAAAGGAAAGGAATGACATGGAAAGGAAAGGCATTGCATGGCATGGAAAGGCAAGGCATGGCATGAAAAAGTAATTAAATTCAAGGAATGATATGGAATGGCATGGAAAGGTATGGCATGACATGACATGGAAAAGAAATGTATGGCATGTCAAGACAAGGCAAGGCAATGCAAGGCAAGACAACACAAGACAATGCATGTCATGGCATGGAAAGGCATGATGAGGAAAGGAAAGGAATGACATGACAAGGAAAGCAATGTAATGGAATGGAAATTCAAGTCAAGGAAAGGCATGGAATGATAGGGAAAGGCATGGCATGGTGTGGCATGGCAAGGAAAGGAAAGACAAGGAAATGCAATGAAAGGAAATGAAACACAAGGAAATGAAAGACATGGAATGGAAAGGAAAGGAAACACATGGTATGTAAAGGAAAGGAAAAGAAAGCCATGAAATGGAAGGGAAAGGAATTGTATGGCATGAAAAGACAAGGCATGGGAAGGAATGGCATGGAAAACCAAGACGAGGCAAGGAAAATCAATGCAAGGCAAGGTAAGGAAACACAAGTCAAGGCATGAAAAGGTAAGTCATGGCATGGAAATACAAGGCCTTCCATGGAAATTCAAAACAAGGTAAGGCATGGCATGCAAAGGAAATGAATTGAAAGGGAATGCAAGGCATGGCATGGCATGTCAAGGAAGGGCATGGCATGTCAAGGAATGGAATGGCATGACATGTCAAGGAAAGGCATGGAATGGAATGGAATGACAAGGCACAGAAAGGAAAGGAAAGGAAATGCAACATAAGGAAATGAAACAAAAGGAAATGCAAGTCATGGATGGAAAAGCAAGGAAAATAAAGGAAATGCAGGACAAGGTAATTGATTAAAGGTTTTTTCCCCTGTGAACTTGGGTCGATTCACAACAGAGGAAGATCAAATTTAGAAGAAATAAAATAACCTCATCTATATCAAAGAGTATCGGAAATAACTAATTTTTACAAGGAGAGAGAGAGAGAGATAAAGGAAGAAGGAGATGCCTCACACCTGGAATCCTTCGTTCAATGTCGATCCCAACTCTAATTTCTTGAAGTGCTCCCAATCTCTGTTGGAATGAGAATGCAATATGAAACCAAGAATAGGTTTCTAAAATGTAGTTATATACATTCAAATAACATATATCATGTGCATATATTCAAATACATATGAAATACATTAACATATAACATAAAAATGAACCAATAAACAAACAATAGGATATAAATATAACTCTTCCATTGAAAACAATGTGAGAAAAGTAGTTAGAACTTGATTCAACCTTTGGTAATGGTTCAAAGAAAATTACCCTCAGTTCCTCCAAAGAACTTCGAGCATCAAATCAAGAAACGAGGATCCTCCTTGGATAACTCAATAGAGATAGGAACACACCTTGTATTTATATAGAGAAAGGAAGGAACACTGGAAAAGGAGTTTCCAGGTATGGGATTCTACTCAGAGAATTAAGGGATTAGGGAAGATTGCTAAAATTTTCTAGCATGATTTTGCACCTTAGTTATTCCTCCTAATATATGCATTCAATGGTGCACTTATACCATCCTTTAAAAGTTCAGGAGGTTGAATTCTATTTGATATGGGATTAAGGAGGTTGGGAAACGATCCCAAATGAAATCCCCACCCAAAAAGGTGGAATTATTTTATTTTTTCTATTTTTGAGGCATATGTGGGTTGCAATATAGAAAGGCACGGATTTCTATGTGTTTCACAAAGAAAACCCCATATATAATCAAAAGTCAAGTTTTTTAGGTGACTTTGATGAGGGAAGTTGGTATTTTGATTAGTAAGTTAGGGGAAGGGTTGACCCATGTCACAAATGCATATGTGTGGAAATTCCTGTTATAACAAATCCCCCCTAATGTGTGAGGTCATAAGGGAAAGTTATGGCCAAAACACATCATAACTTTGAGAGATGAAGATGCAATGAGAATACATGGAGTTTCCCAAGACAATTGAACCAAAAAAATAATCCTTCATCCAAAATCAAGTAAGAGTATTCTCTTCCCAAGTCGGGCATACCCATGCTCAGGAGTGGTGTAAGCATGACCTCCAAATAAAATACATTGCAGATCCATGGATTATATAAGAGTATGACAAATTTCCATGGACATGATAAATACAAAGTGGATCCATGTGATATATATGAATTAGAAAGCATGGCCATGAGGAATACATAGTGGATCCATGTGAAAGTAGATCATAGCCATGAATAGATACACAATGGAGCTATGTCTCAAAATCAAGAACATAGGATATATGGGAATAATGGAGTGAACAAAATGATCCTCTTCAAGTAACAATGTCTATGAAGTGGTACAATATGTAGGGTAGGATCACAAAATATGTGATGCTCATACTTCACTCGAAGTCTTCAAAATGATCTGTCGTGGTACAAGTCTGCACTATGTGAATATATGTGTTTGGGTCAAACATAGTGAGACACCATTTGATTACTTATCATTGATGTATACCATTAAGAAATGCAAGACAAGCCATCGATGATGAATATGGGTGTCAAGATATCATGGTACAATCTAACAAGTGTGAATAAATGAGTTGATGTCAAACACTTGGTAGAATCTATCAATCAGGGGAAATTTTTGTATTCCCATTGTCAACAATGAGGGAAATTACCAATGATGATTGCAAACCCCAAGGTACCAAATATGACTCTATATCCCTATCCCATAATAAGATGTGTTGAATTTTATAGGAAGAGATCCACTGGAAGGAATACATTAAGGCATCCTCCATCATCCAACACAAGGGGTAGAAGAAGGACAAAGATTTGGAAGGAATCAGACTGAAATATTGTAATGACCACATTGAGGTATGACTCCAGCATGCATCAGATAAAATAGTTCATGACATAGACTCTTTCAATATTATCCAATAATGAAGAATACTAACAAAGACGAGGAATCCACTAATGGGATCAAATGGAAACCAAAGTACCACACAAATCCCTATGTGTGATTATTTTTGTCGACGTTTAACACAAGGGAATCCACTTAGTCAATGACCAATGATGTTTTATCATCTGTTGAGCACAAGGTCACCTATCAATAATGAAAATAGGCCCAGGGTGCAACTCTAGGTCATACTCTTAGAGTAATGTGTCATAGTGGATAAGGGTGGACCTACCAACAAGAAGTCAATGGAGACCTTCTATACTAGCATGAGTAAATGATAGAGATACGTGTGATGATGAGATGGACTTGACTCACTTGGGAAGGATGAATTGAGAGGACAAAGAGTTACTGTAGAAAGGCCAACTCAAGCTAAAAATTCCCTTGAACAAAATCATGACACATTATGTGATACAAAAGGAATAAACAAATGCACCATATGGTTGGAAGAATAACCAACTAAGGGAAATTATACTCAATAATGAGAAAAAGTCTCCTAAAGAAATACTAGACCCAAAATGATGAGATACTGACTCAATATTGTGCTTTGTTCAAGGACGAAAATAATTCTACCAACAAAAGAGATAGACACTTTCCCCTCATCTTTTTGTTTTTATTTTTATTTTTTTGGTCTTTTTCATATTATTAAATCCCCAAAAAAGAATAAAAGAATGCTACAATATAGTGGAGGAAACAAGTGTCGTAGGCAAGAAAACTAGTTCCAGAGTGCAAGGAACATACCTATGCTCAATTAAAGGAAAACATATGTAGGATAAGGATACTCAGGTAATGTTTCCTCCAAGATTATGGTGTCGATTCACAAAGGCATAAATTGTAAGGCTAGGAACTGATAGGAATGCATAAGCAATTGGTTTAACAATAGAATTATGAAGCCGACATTAGATCTAAAAGTGTGAGTAGTCAATATGCAATGCCATTAGAAATCAAACTCATTTTTGAATCCACTTTAAATAAGATTCCAATAGTGTTCTTTTTCATAAGTTTAGTCTCCTGATTCCGTAAAAGTGTAAAACAATACCAAGGAGAACTATTTTAGTCAATGTTGACTAGATTATTTATTTTTATAATTAGTCCATTCGGTCCGAAAAGGGGTAAACTTGTATTGAATATACGTCATTTCAAATCCGTTTAATGAGTGTGAAAGAAAAGAAGATCACTTGACAATCTTTTCATTTTTAAGGAGTATGAAAGAGATTAACTTAGACTCCACAATGTACCTTTGTCATGGTTGGTGACTAAGTGTGACAAAGGGAAATATGTTGTTTTGGGAAGCATATAATGGGGTGAGTCCCATAGGTAATGGCCATAAAAATATTGAGTAAGAAGAATAATTTTGAACTCGAAGTCATGGCAGGACTAAATAGTACTCCCAAGCCTAATATAACTTGCAACTTGAGCACCATAATACAAAAGGGGTTCTAAACTAGGGCACCCATGGAAGGTAGGCTCTACCATCAATGAAACGAAATTATGAGCACAAAGAAAGGATTTTGTCATAAGTTAATGGGATCAAACTTGGTTAAGGAAAAAATGGCGACTGTTAGTGAAAATATCAAAGGTGTGTGAGACCTACTCTAAATGCCAGTTACATAAAAACATTACCTGCCAGAGTCTTGAAAAGACTCGTTCAACCGATAAAAATACCAACAGGTACCAAAAATATAGCTTTATAAGCCTGCCATGGAAGCCACAACACTACAACATAGTTTGACATTAGTTCAGTTAATGGAAAAAATAAAAACTATGGAAAGTGGGTTTTAAATTTGTATAAATATTTTTTTTTTTACCATTTTACCATTTCATTTTAACCAAATAAACTAAAATTAACCCAAAATTGGAAAACCCTTAAAAAGTCATTTGGAGATTGCGATATCTTGGAGCAACGAAATCCTGAATCGTCTGGACCAAGTAGGTGCTCATTCCATTCTTTTCATTTTCATCCTTTCCATTTTAAATTTTCATGGAAAATTGAGGGTTAGCCATCTCTTTTTCTTCATGAGTCTGTGCGTCTATGAGTTTCCTCACAGTGACTTGTATATGTATGTGCATGATGGAAAAAATAGGCATGGATATCCACATCTCTTATCAATGAGAGTCATGGATGCCCATAACTACTTTTAAAAATAAAAGACTAACTATATTTCCTTTGGATTTTGGGCAGGATGTTTTTCCACTAGAGGGAACGTGAGCACGAGGAATTTGATCGGGCTTTGTTTGATGACGATGATTCCAAAGAGGCTCTTTGACAATGTGGCATGTACAAATTTTTCCAAATTGGTGGCATGAAGGATCAAGAAATATTGCTAAACTTTCTCATTGACTACTAACAACCCGACGCAAGAGAATTCATGCTTGGTAGGAAGTCCTTGAACATCACCATTGAGGACATTCAATTTATCACTGGTTTGTCATGTAGAGGTGAATTTCCCAACTTCACAACCCATGGAGGAGGTGGTCGGACCATCAATGACTATATCGATGAATACTGTGAGGATGGCATATAGAAAACATGCTCATAAGTGCCAATCAAACAAATCACCAACCCAAGCTTAAAGGTGATATTATATACCATAGTTCGCATCGTGGGGTCAAACTCTTTACACTTAGCTTCACAGTATAAAATTCAATATGGTTTTTATTGTTTGATACCTATGATGTTTTACTGGAGTACCACCATGATTTCATGCATGAAATCTCAACTTACTGACTACAAGTTGTGGAAGACCAAAAAACTTGGGTTTGGTACCATCCTCGGTACATTATTGTTTGAGAGGGTGTTGATGATGAGCCCAAGAACTCATATCCAAGGAAACTTATGACCATATCCTGCTATGGTATGGTGGATTGAGTTGTTGTCCCATCTAGGAGGAGGGAAATTGTCCAACCCATTTGATGATGACTTATTTACTTGGTGGGAGAGTCAAGTCCCATTTATATAGGACTATCCATATGTCGAGATCGACTATACCCACGATCCTAATGTCATCATTCCTCCTAGTGACGAGCTTGAGGACATAGGTAAATTTTGTTTTATGTTATTTAATTTTTATTTGTTTATTATATATTACAAGTAAACATGAAAGAAAATCTTTCTATCTTTTGTTGAGACTCATAACCTTAACAAATGTTATTTAAATGTGTAGGTAGAGCATCAACAAGACCAGTAGGCATTCCACGACACATTCGTTAGAGAAGAGAGAATATTGGGCCTAGAGAGGACACGACGAGGACTTTACGAAGCATAGGTAGGAACATGGAGGTGCTGACACGCTCCACTCCCAAGGCCACTATAGATGAACTGCCAGTAGGGAGGCATCACCATGTAGTAGGAGTACATCAGACATGGGTTTTTATGTTCCGATGTTTATCAAACACCTTATTATGATATGAAAGAGTTCATTGACATCAGGCCTAGACTATTATGTGCCGAGAGAACGATTTTGTACTGATATATATTTGGGGATAGTAACCCAAATTTTGTATTATGCACCTCTTTTTGGACATACATATTTATATACACATCTATCTTTTTTGTGCATTATTTTTTTTTATTTACTTACAAATGATAAATATTTACATGTGTGAAAATTTTTCTTATGTGATTAATGAGATGAATGCCAATCTAAAATATAATTAGTGTAGGCATCAACTACTAGATTATCACTCCTAGGAACATGCTCATAAGTAATGAATTCAAATGATTGTTCCAAAATATGTACCCTAAGGAAATGATGGAACATGATCGAATCGTGGATCTGGTATAGACTATTAAAATATGATACCACCAACTGAGAATCTATAAACACATGAAGGCGTCGAGTGCCATGTGAAAAAGCATCTCATAAAAGCTCGATAACGACGCTATATTCGCAAAATTATTGGTATTTTCTTCAAGGCATACACATCAAACATACACTAGTTGGTTAGTAGGTGAATAAATCACCCAAGCCACAGAAGCCAAGTTCTAAGAATGACGACTAGAACCGTATGAACATCCAATATAAACTGACAATTCTTCGAGCATCTATCACAAAATAGATGCACAATAATCACTAATGCGAAAAAATGAAAAAATTCCAATTAAAGTTATGTACAAAAATAAACACTATTTACAAAAGGACTAGTACTCGAGCCGTGAGGCTCAAGGATAGTACTTTTTAAGGTAGATCCCATTTCTTATCTCCGACAATGCATTCCACTCAAAATATACTGGCTCATAAGATCCTTTCTCCAACACCTATCACATGATATATGGAACGTACAACATGGGGTTGAACTTACCTGCCTCTAGGGCATCCTTGTCCTGGTCATAAACTAAGACAATATCTCCTTCAGAGAACACCCTATGATGAAGAAACTTGTCATGTTGAGACTTCACACTTTTCTTATGTGATTCATTTTCCATTTCCACATCTTGATGTTGTTCAAGGTAAACGAGACATTCTTTGAGATGAATCATATCCGAGAGGAGATCAACAATGATCTTGACTGAAGGGATTTCAAACTCAATAGGAAAGATTACGTCAACTCCATGGAAAAGTTGAAAATGAGAGAATCATGTTGCAGTCTTAACTAAGGTTCGATAAGCCCATAATGTCATATATAACATCAAGTTCCAATTCGATCTGGTTGAATTGATTGTTCTTCTCAATATCATTTTTAGGGATATATTAATGGATTCAACCTTACCATTAGCCTAAGGATAGTAGCGAGACAAGTGCTCCTATATAAAACCTAGTTTTGATGCTAGCTCTAATATCATGCGGTTTTGAAAATGAATACCATGGTTAGTGACAATATCCCTATGGCGCAAGTCACCCCTCTTAGGCAACCCGCTTCCACAAGGACCTTCTTTTACTCAGGCCCGAAGAGTTTAAAACACTCTTCTAACTCCTTACGGGAGCTCTCACTACCCACAACACTCTCCAATGATCCCCCTTGACTATCGGGAGATCAGAATTCGTGGTATCGCGAATTCTATGCTCACATATTTCTCACCTCACGATTCCCCGAGGTCCGATGCGAGTCAACGTTGACTCCTCCTCCACTATCGGAACTTCCCTATCGGGATATCGCTATTCACGATGTCAACACTTTGGATTTCAAACCTCCGAGCACCGATATACCAATTCCCCGATACAGTGCCACCTGTATTCCACTAACATCCGGGGTCCCACGCTGCCACATCACCTTTGGGATTTTGTGGGTCGCGATGTCACAACTTCCGTTCCAACTGCTTGGTGCTCTAACTCCCGATATGCCAAATTCCGACGACTCCAGATCCTATGCCACGTGTCCTCGCGGCGATCGACGACTCCAACGACTTCGAGAAATCCCCAATCGCGATTTTAATGGTTGCGAAACTCGGGCCTCTGTAACCCCGATAGCCGAATCCCAATGACTCTCGGTTCCTCCCTGCGCCTAAGGGATAAAACCCTCGCAACTTTTTTGAGATCTAACGATCATCGGGTCTTCGCGGATTCTCCCCTACAAGACCGTTCATTGATTCTCCTCCTTGAGGATTTCTTCCGCTTCAAAGCTCCTTCTGGCTCGAACCTTCTCATGGGTCCTTCTCTCGGAACTCATGAAGGAACTATTCCTCCTGAGCTTGTCAACTCCGAGTCCCCCAGAGAAGTTGCACACGCTTCCTGCACTCGACCTCCAATGGCTCTCAAAGTGTTGAGTCTTCCAGACTTTGGGTACTTGCAGCCACAGTAATCCCTGTCTTCCTGTGCTCAGATTAGCTAGTGAGACTTCAATTTCAGCCTACCCTTCTCCTACACGCCTCTACCAACCCAAATCAATTTCTGGGTGAACGAGAATAAGAGTTTAACTGTTGAGCCTCATCGACGCACTCTATGCGGATGAATTCGACTGCACTCTATGTAGGAATCTCCCAGCTCAAACAGAGAAACAATTGAAACTCATTCTCTTCTCTCTCAGACTTTAACTAAACTGTGAAATCTCATACACATCATATTCAAAGTAAATGCATGACAAAAAGCAAACATTCATGAGCATAATATCAACACAGAGAAAACAACACAAACCATGAAATTTGAATCAACGGTTCTCTTCTATTAATTCAATCTGTACATGGGTGTTCTCCACAAGTTCTCTGCTTTCTCTTCTCCTCTGAATACTTCAATAATATGAATGGTCCTAATACAATGTACAAAGGAGGGTGCCTATATTCCGTTTTCCCTCTCGAATTCTACAACTATCAAATCTACAATTAATTCCTATCTAACAACATTAAATCTATTAAATGCCTTCCTATCTACTAAGGACGAGAGCTTAAAGGCTCAAAGTCCCCTTTACAATACAAGTGTGCTTCTTTAAGAATGCCTTCATTAAAGAATGGCGCAAAAATCCCAAAGTAATTCAAAATGTATGCTGGCGCTATCCAGCTGTCTTTTCTGCTCCACGCACTGGCTCGCTTGATGAGTTGTCGATGCTCCTACATCATACTCCTCGGCTTGAAAAGTTTCATGGGCTACTGTCCATGAGCTCCTGCACGGTCTGTCCATGCTTTTGGATAACTGCTTCTGTCTCCTAGCTGGCATCCTCCACTGGGTGATTCTTCCATTTTACCAGATACTCAAAATACTGCTTTCATCTGGTCTTCCTACCCACTCGTTTGTCGAGTATGTATTCCATCTGTGGATTTTCTGCTACTGGTAATTGCTTCTACCACTGGATCACTGGCTCCTCAGTTCCAGTTTCTTCTTCTCCAGCCCTGTATGGGTATAAATCCGAAACATTAAATATCAGAGATATCCCAATGCCACCCGGTAATTCAATCTCATATGCATTTTCTCCAAATTTCTTCAGGACTCTACATGGTCCGATATTTTTCATCTTCAACTTGTTATATGTTCCCCTCAGGAACCTTTCCTTCCTCAGGTGTGCCAGAATGAGATCACCAACTTCAAACTGAAGTTGTCTCTTCCGCCGATCGGCTCTGCGCTTATACTCTTGGTTTGATTTCATCAGTCGTTGCTTCACTTGACTATGAAGTTCCTGCATCGCCTCAACGAACTCTTCTACGCTAGCACTGCTAGTCTTAGCCTGTTATGACTCCCTGAGTTCAGATACTCCTCTCAGCTGTGTCCCATATATAATTTGAAACGGACTCTTGCCTGTACTCCGATTCACAGAATCATTGTACGCAAACTCGGCCTGTGGAAATATATTATCCCAGTTGCTATGGTGCTCTGTCACCAATCTTCTCAGTAAGTCTCCAAGACTTATGTTGACCACCTCAGTCTATCGGTCTGTCTGTGGATGGTAAGCCAAACTAAATGCTAAGTTAGTTCCTAGCTTCTTCCATAGCGTCCTCCAAAAAATGACCTATGAATTTCGTATCTCTGTCCGAGACTATGCTTCTCGACAATCCATGAAGTCTAACAACCTCTTTGAAAAACAAATTTGCGATGTGCGTCGCATCGCTGGTCTTCTGACACGGAATAAAAAGTGCCATCTTTAAAAACCTGTCTACCACCACAAAGATGGAATCTACCCCTCTCTGTGTCCTCGGCAAACCCAGAACGAAATCCATGCTGATCGCCTCCCATGGCCTCTCTGGTATGGGTAATGGCTGATAAAACCCAACATTCTGCTTTCGGCCCTTCGAATGTTGACAAAACCTACATCGGTCAACAAATCATTTAACATCAACTCACATGCCTGGCCAAAAATATGATTCGCTCAGCTTGGCAAATGTTTTGTCGTGTCCAAAATGACCTGCTAATCCCCCGCTATGTTTCTCCTTCGCCAAATTCTCCCGCATGGAGCAATTTGGAATGCACAGTTGATTGCCTCTGAATAGCAACCCCTCCTGGATCATGAAATCTATCCATGGACACCGATATTTGAGAACTGGATTCTCAGCTGCCTCATATGCCTCTCAAAAATTTGCATCCTCGGCATACATGTCTTTCAGATTTTCAAAACCCAATGTTTTGACTCTGAATTCCTGCAGCAACAAACATTTCCTGCTCAAAGCATCAACCACTTTGTTAGCAGTCCTTGAAATGTGTTTAATGAAAAACGTGAAATTCTGCATGTACTCTACCCATTTTGCATGCTTTTGGTTCAACTTATCCTGTTGACTCACGAACTGCAATGCATGATTATCACTGTACAGAACAAATTCCTTGGGTATCAAGTAATGCCTCGACTTCTTTAATGCCTGTATGATGGCATAAAACTCTTTATCATATGTGGAGTATTTCATCTTTCCTTCATCCAACTTCTCGCTGAAATAGGCAACTGGTTTGTCCTCCTGACTTAAGACTGCTCCTATAGCATATCCACTAGCATCACATTTCACTTGAAATGTCTTTTGGAAATCAGGCAACACCAACACTGGTTGCTTAGTGATATTTCGCTTCAACAAATTGAAGCTCTTCTCAGCCTCTGCTGTCCAATGAAAAAATTTATGTCGTTTTTTCACGGTGTCCATCATCGCTACGCTAATTCCACTAAAATTTCGAATGAATTTTCTATAGAAACTAGCCAGTCCATGGAAACTCCTCACCTCAAAAACATTTCTGGGTGATGGCCAATTCTTGATTACTTCCACCTTCTCAGGATCCATCTTCAACTCATTTGCTGAGATAACAAAACCCAAATAAATGAGCTCTGTCTTCATGAAAGAACACTTCTTCATGTTTATCAACAACTTCTCCTGTTGTAGCTTCCTCATTACTATGGCCAAATGTTTCAAGTGTTCAGCCTTTGTCTTACTGTAGATCAATATATCATCCAGATATACGACTACAAACTTCCCGATGAATTCCCTCAGGACTTCATTCATCAGCCTCATGAATGTGCTTGGCGCATTTGTCAAGCCAAACGGCATGACCAGCCATTCGTACAAACCCTCGTTTGTTTTGAATTTTGTTTTCCACTCATCACCTTCTCTCATGCGAATCTGATGATATCCGCTCTTGAGATCAATATTTGAAAAATAA
The DNA here is from genome assembly GCA_010110895.2 of Picea sitchensis. NCBI lineage: Eukaryota > Viridiplantae > Streptophyta > Pinopsida > Pinales > Pinaceae > Picea > Picea sitchensis. Next base: position 112,043 of record SNQJ01S0042886.1, on the reverse strand, counting down.
TTTTCCCCACTCAGGCAATCCATCAGATCATCCATTCTCGGTAGTGGAAATCTGTATCTGATGGTGATTTTGTTTATCGCTCTGGAGTCTGTACACATCCTCCAACCTCCATCCTTCTTCGGACTTAGTACTGTCGGACCAGCACACAGACTAAGACTCTCCCTGACCAGTCCTTTATCCAATAAATCCTGGACCTGCTTCTTGACCTCGTTCTCTTGAGGTGTCAATCTGTATGCAACCTTATTTGGTAAACTGCTTCCTAGTATGAGGTCGATGTGATGACTCACACTCCTCATCGGTGGCAACGAACAAGGTAATTCATCCACGATGATATCAGCAAACTCTCCCAGCAATTCCTGAATCTCATCCGGTAGGTCATCCACTCTTGTGCTAGTCAGGACAATCCTCGGTTTCCTGACCACAAAGAATTGTGGATCTTCGTTCTTTTCTATCTCTATGAGAAGCTCCTTCCCACTCATGAGAAGTATTGTGTTGTTTACTTCCGGTTTCACTTCTTTATCTTTTATCGGAAGCAACTTATGGATTCTCCCATTCTTCTCCAAAGTGTATGTGTTCATCCTTCCATCATGAACCACATTTCTGTCATACTGCCATGGTCTACCCAACAATATATGACATACATCCATGGGAATAACATCACACAGAATCTGATCATTATAATTCCCAATTTTAAATTCAACTAAACACTGTTTAGTGACACTTACCCGGTGTCCTTTCTGTAACCACGAGACTTTATATGGACTCGGGTGCTTAGTCATTTTCAGCTCCAACTTTTCCACCATCTCGGTTGAAATGAGATTATCTGTGCTCTCGCTGTCCACAATGACTTTGCACTTCCTGTCCTTGGCTGTGCAAGCTGTCCTGAATAGTCTACTTCTTTGCACTGCGCTCTCCACCTCTTTCTCAGGTGTCAAAAGGATCTTATGCATCCCAAGCGATCTTCTGCTATCTGCATCTTCTATCTCAACATCACACCTCTGCGCCTCAGTGATGTGAGTTTCTCCTCGGTCTAGTTTCCTATCTGGACAATCAAAGGCTTTATGTTCGTCCTTTCCACCTGTGAAACATGTGATAATTCCTCCTCTGCCTCTTCCCCTACCTCTGGTACGAGGAAAAGTATTCGCGTCAGCATATCCGCCACCCTGCTCGGTATGTTGTCTCCTCGGCTCAGCATATTGCTACCTCTACTGTGAGGTTCCACCTCTTTCAACCTTGCCCTGAGGTTTCTTCCACTCCTCTTTGGGCTTCTGGAATTTCTCCTGGGCAACTGCCTTGCCTCTTGGCTGGCTCCTGCCTCGCCCTCACTGTCCTTTCTTACGGCTTAGCTTCTCCTCGGCTTTCAGAGCCATCTGGTATGCATCCTCAACTGTTCGGATGGTAACCATGCTCAATTCATCCTGAATGTCGTATCTCAGACCATTCAGATATCTCGCCACCTTCTCATCATCGCTCTCCCGATGACCTGGTCTGATATTGAGCTTGTAAAACTCTTCGGTGTACTCCTTCACCGTCATCAAATTCTGTCTCAGGTTCTGCATTCACCTGAAGTGTGATATGGAAATCTCTCAGGATGAACTTCGCTTTCATCTTCGCAATCATCCGGTCCCAGATTTTAATCTTTTGTTTTCCCTTGGAACATCTATCTGTCTATAGCTCGTCCCACCATAAGGCTGCATGTCCTTTCAACTTGGTAACAACATGCCTTACCTTCTTGTCCTCTTCGATATCCTCATAATCGAAGTAGGTGTCAAGAGCTTTGATCCAATCCAACAACTCTTCTACATCCAGACTTCCCTCATAAGTCGGGATATCCATTTTGGCCTTGGAACTCATCCTGGCGATAGCTTTGATCAACCACTATGTCGATGCATCCTCTGTTGTGACCTCTTCTACATGTCCAACTTCTTCTTCCACCTCGAAATCGCTAAGATCCCCTGCACCAGCTCCACATCTTTGTGCAGTATCCATCTCCTCAAGCCTTGCTCAGAGATCTCTCATCTGGAGTTCCATCTCTGGATTCCCTGCCGGCCTACCTCTTCTTCTCACCTCCCTGTCTTCGGAATCTGGTGACTGCCTTTCTCTTCTGGGCGGCATGGTGTATTTACTCCTTCTCCTTCTTCGCTATAGAAAGCAAAGAACTATTCTCGCTCTGATACCACTATGGCGCAAGTCACCCCTCTTAAGCAACCCACTTCCACCAGGACCTTCTTTTACTCAGGCCTGAAGAGTTTAAAACACTCTTCTAACTCCTTATGGGAGCTCTCACTACCCACGGCACTCTCCAATGATCCCCCTTGACTATCGGGAGATCAGAATTCGTGGTATCGCGAATTCTATGCTCTCGTATTTCTCACCTCACGATTCCCCCAGGTCTGATGTGAGTCAATGTTGACTCCTCCTCTGCTATCGAAACTTCCCTATTGGGATATCACTATTCACGATGTCAACACTTTGGATTTCAAACCTCCGAGCACTGATATACCGATTCCCCGATACAACGCCACCTGTATTCCACTAACATCTGGGGTCCCATGCTGCCACGTCACCTTCGATATTTCGCGGGTCGTGATGTCACAACTTTCGTTCCAACTGCTTGGTGCTCTAACTCCCAATATGCCGAATTCCAATGCCTCCGAATGCTATGCCACGTGTCCTCGCGGCGATCGAAGGCTCCAATGACTTCGGGAAATCGCCAATCACAATTTCAATGGTTGCGAAACTCAGGCCTCCATAACCCTGATAGCCGAATCCCGATGACTCTCGGTTCCTCCTTGTGCCTAAGGGCTAGAACCCTTGCAACTTTTTCGAGATCTAATGATCATCGGGTCTTCGCAGATTCTCCCCTGCAAGACCATTCGTCGATTCTCCTCCTTGAGGATTTCTTCCGCTTCAAAGCTCCTTCTGGCTCAAACCTTCTCCTGGGTCCTTCTCTCGGAACTCACGAAGGAACTGTTCCTCCTGAGCTTGTCAACTCTGACTCCCCCAGAGAAGTTGCACATGCTTCCTGCACTCGACATCCAACGGCTCTCAAAGTGTTGAGTCTTCCAGACTTTGGGTACTTGCAGCCACAATAATCCCTGTCTTCCTGTGCTCAGATTAGCTACTGAGACTTCAATTTCAGCCTGCCTTTCTCCTGCACGTCTCTACCAACCCAAATCAATTTCTGGGTGAACGAGAATAAGAGTTTAACTGTTGAGCCTCATCGATGCACTCTATGTGGATGAATTCGACTGCACTCTATGCAGGAATCTCCTGGCTCAAATAGATAAACAATTAAAACTCATTCTCTTCTCTCTTAGACTTTAACTAAACTGTGAAATCACATACACAACATATTCAAAGTAAATGCATGACAGAAAGCAAACATTCATGAGCATAATATCAACACAGAGAAAACAACACAAACCATGAAATTTGAATCAACGGTTCTCTTCTATTAATTCAATCTGTACATGGGTGTTCTCCACAAGTTCTCTGCTTGATCTTCTCCTTTGAATACTTCAATAATCTGAATGGTCCTAATACAATGTACAAAGGAGGGTGCCTATATTCCGTTTGCCCTCTCGAATTCTACAACTATCAAATCTACAATTAATTCCTATCTAACATCATTAAATCTATTAAATGCCTTCCTATCTACTAAGGACGAGAGCTTAAAGGCTCAAGGTCCCCTTTACAATACAAGTGTGCTTCTTTAAGAATTCCTTCATTAGAGAATGGCACAACAATCCCAAAGTAATTCAAAATGTACGCTGGCATTGTCCAACTGTCTTTTCTGCTCCACGCGCTGGCTCGCTTGATGAGTTGTCGATGCTCCTGCATCACCCTAGGAACCCCGAACCTAGCAATGACCTGATTGAAAATGAAAAGCATTGCAGTTTCACCATCATTTGCAAATGTCATCATGTCTTTGGCCCACTTAGTAAAGTAGTCTACGAACAATATACTATAATGATTCCAGCTAGACGAAGTTGGGTGGAATGTCATAAAATATACCCCCCACTTGGTGAAGGAGCTGAGGATAATGATTGGAAACATGAGAGTAGGGTGTGTGCACATCTTATTTGTAAAAATTTACAAGGATGGAATTTATTGACCTCTTTAATATAATCCTTAAAGATCATAGGCCAAAAATAACCAGTGTGTAAAATATTCTGGGCTGTTTTCAACCCTGATAGATGACCTCCACATGCTCCACCATGACAACCATTTAATACTAATTCCACCTCTTCATGAATGAAAAAACGATTGAGGATTGAGACTACCCCTTGTCGATACAATCTGTCGGCAATAACGACATATTTTTTAGCCATATGATGAACCCATCGTCGCTCATATCTTGAATAGTGAGTGGGAAAATTCAAACTCTAGAGATATATATGGATATCTCCATACCAAGGGTTAGAAGAGGAGAGGAACATGTGTTCATCATGGAATGAGTGGATGACCTCTCCCTCCTCCTTCTCAACCTAAAACTTTGACATTATTTCAATGAAGACCAAATATTTCTTAGATTTTTTTGAGGCAAAATCCAAGTCAAATTCTTGAAGCACGACAATTAATTTTTTGTACTTCCCACCTACAACTTTCTGATTCAAAACATATTGAAATGGATTAAGAAAGGTGATTATGGTTGTATTACGCAGTAGAATGTAATGAAGAAGATGATAAACAACATGAAATCATTCCAAGTCTAATTTCTCGACATGAGAGTACTTAATCTTGAGACCCCAAAAAGTGTGACTCAAGTAGTATATGATGTGCTCGAGGATTCAGTTACCACTAAATATAACAAAAAATATCAATTATAATCAGGGGGACTCAACAAAGGAGTTGAAACTAAATATTTCTTTAATGCATTGAAAGAATCTTGTGCTGCCTCATCCCTGTTATCCCCAAATCTTAGGGATAACTAAGGAGATGATGTCTCAAGGCCCTTAGGTTGTAGACATGGAGTACCGAGAGACAGGTCGACCATCAGTTTCAACTTGCAAAGACAAACACCCACCTCACCACCACAACTCCAGGTTCATCACGACGATATCCACCACATCGAATGGCCTCCGAAATACATTGTGTCTTTCTCTATGAGGTACATTCTAGGTATTATGGTGAGTTTCATTTCAATATTTGAGGAATTTGAGTTTGTTGCATCTATAACTGCTTTTGATTATGTAACATTTGCTTGGACATTATGTTCTTTGTCTTGTTTCACTTTGGTGGTTGACATTGTGCCCTAGTAAGTGGGTCACCCTTAGGGATAGGTTTTATAATGGGAGGTCCTCTTGACAGGTCATCATGCCATTCCTAACCATACTTGTCATTTTCCACACTTCATCCCCTTATCTCCTTACCTTTTGGATTTTCGAGTGTACTAACACAAGAAGGGATTGTCCCTCATTTCATGGGAAGAAGGGATTGAAGACCAAGAGGTTCGTAGATGGAAAAGCATAAAATCCAATCATTAAAATTCTATATGATCTCCCAGGGATCCCTAGCACAATCAAATGTCTCTCACAAGTAACTGATGGGACCTATAAAAAAATAAATAATAAAAAATTCCAACCAAGGTGGAGCATGTGTGGGAAGTATTTTTAATGCTTATGTAGAAACCCCACATATGTTTTCAACTTGGGGAAGCATGATGTGACTAGGGTAGACTCAAGTTGGGAACATTTTTTCATGCTTAGGTAGAATCCCCACCTTGGCTTCAACCTGGAAACATATTAAAACAATAAAAATAAATAAATGGGATTGGAAAAAGGTTGCATTGAAAATAAGGTGCAACACACCCTCTACAAAAGCACCCATTAATGAGACACTACAATCCATTGTATGTCATGAAATCCATGCCCAAAAGTATTCCTCTCATCCATGACACCTCATCCACATGACTTAGAACAGGTTTCCCTAGAGAAACACCCCTAAACTTGAGGTATGACTCACCCAATAGGTCATTTTGTCAACCCTCCCATACCTAAACTCAAAAAATTGCATAGGGTCTTTGAGAATTTGTTTATTTTGATGAAGTATTTTGGACGTACATTCTCATATGGATTTTTTATTGATTTTATTTAATCTTCATGATTCATTTTACTTGAGATCCTTGCAGGGCGTATCCATGTGTCTTTGTAGGACATAACTGGTGGACAATTTTGGAAGAAATCACCTACCTTGGGATTCCATGGGGTTTGAAGACCACAGGTTGGATGATAAGGGACCACACTCCAAATGATGATGACATTCTTTTGGATGCATATAGGATACCTTGGGGATCTATTGACGGGCGTTTATGACACACCGTCAATGATAAGGGAAGATCTGGATCGGGGTTGTCTATTTAACCCAAGTCGTTTGGTATAATCTACCCTGATGGGTTTTCTGGCTCCATTAGCCAACTAGGATCCTAAAAACAAGTAAAGGATGTGAACTAACTAAGGATACAATTCTAACAATCAACACTTTAATTACAAATGACTAACTAACATTGTTCATGTACAATGGTTATATACAATTTACAAGGTTTAAGAAAATCCTTATGGAAATAATTGTTTTAAGATAATGGATCTAAACAAGTTTAAATATAACAAAAATATTCTAATATTCTAATCACAAAACTAATAAATAATGAATGAGCAACATTTTAAATGATATAATGAAAATAGACAAAGAAAATTAACGTTTAAATGAGGCAATGATTGTTCATTCATAAATCAAAAAATTAAATAAACAATAAATTAACAAACCTCTTGTTGATGAACATTACTAAACTATATCCATCTCTTTGTATTTGTATTTTCTCCTCTTGACATGTGTCAAGTGTAAACCTAATACAAAGGAAAGCTTAATACTCTCCGAATAAACTCAAAGAAATATGTTATATTCCAAAATGAGTTTGTGATGACAGAAAGACAAATGATTATATATCATGTGACTTCAGAATATCCAATAACTGAAAATGAAAGAAATCCCAATTTTCAGAAATGGTGTTACCCACTACCTAGCCTAAGATGTAAACTCAAAATAATTGAATAGATGATTTGTCACATATATCAACTGTACCAAATATAATGAATCGCATAAAGAAAACATGAAATAGAAGATTATATGCAGAACAAACTAAAACTAATTCGATACATATAAAATTTCACATCTAAAATTACATGAGAAAACAATGAAAAACACTACATAGTCTAGACAAGACGAAAGCCAAAGAGTAAATTGTTTTCCAATATAGTTTCAAAAAAATATGTCCATCATATGGTCTAGGAAGAATTTCCCATATCACTAAGAAACATTTCTATTTAAACATGTTTCTGATCTGTTCCCTCATATCATGCAAGATAGAGGCAGATTTTTAAAAATAAGTTTTTACTAAAATAAAATAACAAAAAGATAATTCTGTTGGAGTCTTTTAATAAAAAGATTTACATTAATAAACATTTTTTTTCAAAACATGAAATTACTAGTCCACTAAACGCTCAACCCATGACTCATTTCCTTAATCATATCTCATCAATCTATTGTTCACATGAAACAATAAAAGCAAAATCAAGATTAGAAAATAATCAAAACAAATAATTTCAAAAGAAAATCTATAGAATCTTTCGATTTTGTAGCTAGTCTAAAATAATAAAAAAATAAATAAAATGAATCTACCTATTATTCATCCAAACAAAATAAAATCGTGAAGTACAAATAAACTATTTACCAATTTAGAAATTCAAAAGAGAGGCATTAGACATGTCTGAGTTTATAATAGTGTTCAAATTGGACAAATTTTTAATGACCACATTCCCAGATCGTTTAATACGCTTGTTGGCTCTATGTGTGTTCAATCGAACGCTAGATCTGAGATCGTCGTTATCTCTTTCAAGCACTGAAATCTGAGTAACCACTTGGTTCAACTATGCCTATAGGTAAGGAACATCCCGATAATACCTTTCGATCCAATCAAAATAATTGTCACATTGCACTGGTTGCATGCTTGGTAAAGGTCGAGTTTGTTGTGTAGTGGGTATTTTATCTTGTTCCATGATTCGTTTTAGGTCATGTTGAATGCATGAAAAACCTCGTTGTTTCTTTAAGAAATAAGGCACATTCAATACGAAATCAAATTGTGGAGTATTGACATCGATATCGTACTTAGGAATCCGATCATCGATATCATCCTCAGAAATCCGGTCATTGACCTCAATAATAGGGATGGGTTTTTTATGATCACGATGCCAATTTCTTAGTGTTCTGGATATGATTCAACCAAGTCTTTTATTTTTAAAATTGATGTATGGACTTCTCTGTATCTTTTGCCTACCCTGATTCTTGATTTCAAGTTCATTTAAATTAACCCAAAATGGCTCAGGATTAGGGACAACAAGGATTTTATCCTTCAAATCATCCAAAACCTCTTCTAAAGATTTCCTGGGAATACAATCGCTTCTCAGTTTCTTGCCATTGGATGACTTATGGAAAAAACTAGGGGTTTTAGTCATAGACACATGGATTTCTATCAATTCGACATGTAGGTTTTCCAGAGAGGGGTTTGATTGACAAGGAATGGAGAGTTCATTAAAATGTAGAGGCGGGTGTATCATAGTTTCAGGTTGGGCAAACCCATTTCTATACACAAAATCTTGCCAACTATCCCCAAATTTAGATAATTGTGAAATAAGAAGAATCTGAATCAAGTCGTGATGGAACAAACTAGACGGTGCATTTTGGTTTTGCCTTTGGTAAAATTTGGCCATTTTTTGTAGGCTCTTAAGTAAGAAGAATGGAATATTCAAACCAAAACCTAAAAATACCATCAATAAATGGACATGATACAGGAAAATTAGTCTGTATCTACCCTCACAGGTGAAAAACTGCTTAAGTATCAACAACAAGCTATATCATCATGGTTTAAATAAAACAATGGGTGTACCTTTTACACTATAACACAATTTCTTGGAATCCATCAACAGGTTCTAAGGGATGCTATCAAACTTGAGGTTTTTAAACCAACGAGCTCCTTCTTGAGGTAATCTAGTGGCTTCTACAATCAAACCCTCGGTCACTTCCAACTGCAGATCTCCTATATTAGCCTTATCACCATTGAAAGTTTGGGCAAAGGCTTGAATGACCTTGAGGTTAAAACCCTAAAAAATATTTATGAACCCATCCCAACCATAAGCCACAAGATTGTCCACTGCATCATCATGTGAGAGGAGAGCCTGTGAGTCATTTGAGTCGATCCTCACCAAATGAGCCATCAATTTGGTCACACAAAACCAACAGGAGTAGCGAAGGGTGGAGCATTTTCGAAACCACAAAAAATAGAGGGTGAGCTCTGCATTTTCAGAGGAGACTCGATACCTAAGGCTTTGGGAGAAAGACACCATAGCGACCACTTAGACTGTTTAGTGGATTCTAAACTAGAGGATGCACAAAATAAAACCACCTTGTCAAATGACTGCCAAACCCAAAAACAAAAACTTACCACCTGAGCAAATGAATGCAAGCTTGTGCTAGGAGGACAAAGGAGTAAATTTGAAGGCATGACTATCAGTCCTGTACCAGAGCGATGAGACTGTGATATGACTGCAAGGGAAATAATTCATATTCGAAATTATACCAAAGTTATTGTTTAATGCATGATCGTAGATATGGTAATGTGAAAATAAAAACATTCAAAGAATAGAATGCATAAGGAATAACCCCAAGGTGGAAAACTCATGCGCTAAAGGTAAGGAAGTAACCCATAATACGATAGGTTCACAGGATTTTAAGTTCTTTGAAATTATTAAATGCCCTTAGGTGTTCATCCAATTTACAAAAGGAAAGACTATAAACTGTAAGATGTGCCCAAACCAGAGGTTGTTCTATTTTCATGCTTACAGTCATGAAATTGAACAAGAAAAACGATAAATGAACTCATACATACAACTAATCAAATGATTTTTTTCAAAACAAAAGATGATATAAATCTTTGCAAACAAAGGAGGCAGCTACAAAAAAATTTATCGCATTAAGAAGATATTTTACAATGATAAAATTGACGTGAATATTTGGCTTCCAACAATGGTGACACGTTGGGCGAAGCCGTTATCTCTGCATCACCAAAAATTTATATCAAGGAACACATAACTCAGATAGTTATTATAAACAATTAAAATATATATCAAGCATTTTGACATCAAATCAGAAAAATAACACAACCATATCATTTGATAAAGTTCTGTCCAAAATTTGTAATCCAACATTTCGTCTCGATCAAAAGGGTAACAATATTTATGCAATTAACTCCAATACCGTTGATAGGGTGACTGTTGCCAACAATCATTTATAGCCTCGAAAGGGATGTCATTTAACCCTCTCCAGTACTTCGATCCCATCCAAAGTTCGTACATCTATGGTAAAAGTATCTTGACATCCGATCAATCTAAAAACATGCGTCAGGATTTTAGAACCCGACATTGCTTTTCTGCCAGTGGGCCTGTTTAGTACCCCGATAAAGTTGTCTTGGTATCATGTGTGTATTTACCTGCTACCAATAGACCTGTTCAGTATACCGACGAGTTTACACACAATTCCCACACTTTACAGTGTTTCCAACTCTCTAAAAATTTCTTATAATATTTTTAGAAACTTCACGATAATAAGAGAGCGGGGTGATATTGAATATTTCACAACCAGGCAATGATAAGATCGATCTTAAGAATTATTTTTTCATTCTTTGAAAACTGATAACTTTCATCAAAATTTAGACACTTATATTTCTGTCAAGAAATCATCTTTGGGAATGGGGAAGTGCTATGATTTGATCTCATTAAAAATGGGTCGACGTCAGAAGTTTTAAATATAATCGTGTTTCCCTGAGACTTCAACAAAAATTGGGAACAATGACTAGACAAAGGCTTACCATAAATGATATGAGTTTAGAGCTTAATGTGAAGATGCTTTGAACTGTTATCAACTATTGCTAGTGAAAGATCCAATTCCCTTCAATAATTAATGATGATTCAGAAATAACCATTAAGAAAACACAAAAGCAAACAAAATGAAAAAAAAAAATGAAATAAAAGAAAATGTAAGATAAAAATATTTACAAGGGGCTAAATCTGATTTGCTCAGGTGAAGTATTTCTTGAGAGACTGTCCATTCACTGGAAAGTGTCAGGTTGCCCCTCTAAGTTGTGCAAATGAAAAGAAATAGGAACCAATTTTTCAGAAATTACAAAAGGCCCTAGCCACAGGTTTTGAAACTTGGTATGTTCTCCTTTATTCTCGTGCGCTTTGTCCCATTTGAGGACCAAATCCCCCACATTAAAATTCCTTTCTGAGGATGAACTTGTATCGAACCATCTCTTTAGAATTTGTTGGTGCTGATCCAATTTATGTTTTTCTTGTGTCCTTACTTCTTCCAATTTTAATAAAGCGTTTATCTGATTTTCTAGAGGAGGATATTCCTCTTCTTGAACTTTTTGCGACAATTGCAGAGAAGAGATCAAGACATGTGGAGGAAGGATGGCTTCTCTTCTGTAAAAAAAGAAGAAATGAGAATTACCGATGGAAGCTTTTGGTTTGACTCTATCAACCCAAAGTGCCTTGTACAACACATTGTGCCAATTTTTGTGGCTTTCTGACACTGTTCTTTTTATTATATTGATCACATTTTTATTCATTGATTCGGCCAAACCGTTCCCTTGAGGGTAATAGATGGAAGACTATTTTACTTTAATCCCTTTTTCTAAAGAAAATACATTCATATCCAGGGAAGAAAAATAAGAAGCATTGTCCAAAACCAAACATTCAGGAATTCCAAAACGAGTGACAATATGAGAGTTTAGAAACAAAATTACTTGACTTGTGTTGACTACCTTTAATGGTAAGGCTTCAGACCATCTCGTAAAATAATATTTTACAGTGAGTATGTACTTGTGATGCTGTGAGGAAGGAGGATTAATAGGTCCTATAATATCTAGGCCCTATTTCTAAAAAGGTGTGTCTACTGTGACAGGCTGCAAAGGGAAAGTAACATTTTTTACTCGCCCCACAGCCTTTTGATAGATTATACATTTGCGGGCCAAAGTGTGAGAATCCTTAAACAAGTTGGGGAAATAGTAACCTGCCCTAAGTACTTTGTGGGAAGTTTTATCTTACCAAAATGATCCCTGACATCGCCAAAATGAAGTTCAGCTAACACCCTTTTGGATTCCTCTTTTTCTAAGCAACGCAGAAAAACACCGTCAAAATTCTTTTGAAATAATATATCATTAATTAATTGGAAAGATGTAGATTGAAGCCTTAGTGATCTTTTGTTTTTCGGATCAAGGTTACGAGGAAAATTTCCATGTAGTAAATAAAATTTGATATTATCATACCATGAATTGGGCATAATTTGCGTACAACAGATTGATGTTTCATTATGATGATTTGTAGCTAATGTATTTATTTGATTTTATGATTTTTCAACTGAATCAACTACCAATTTACAAAGTCCTTGGCCTCTAACAATTTGTGCAAGTACTATTTCGAGATCATGCTCCTGAAGCGATGTCATCCAATTTTCCCTTTTCTCCCCCAACTCTTTCTACACTAACATATTTCTTACAACAGGGTAAGGAACAATAAATTTTATCCTGGATTTCAAGAGGTAATTGAAATGTTTAACTTCTTTGAAGACAAACTATGTTTGTTGATATACCATTGGGTAATTTAATTCTTCTTCTTTAAAGGCACAACTCATAAATGAAATAGGTATTTCATTGTTTTCAACATTTTTTTGTGTGAGCACAACGACATAAGATATGTCAGATGCAAAAGTATACAATGTGAAATCCTGGGAAAAATACAGACTCATCAAGAAAGGTGCTTTGATTATAGATTTTCTAATGGAATTAAAATCTTGATTATCTTGTGGTCCCCATTTGTACAGAACATCTTTTTTTATCAAATTTTGTAGAGGTCTAACCATCTCATAAAAACTTGGAACAAATCGTTTGACAAAATTAATTTTACCCAAAAAGGATTGCATGGCCTTTTGGAAGAAGGTGGATGAAGGTTAGAAATGACATGGGTTATTTCAGGATCAATTATCATTCCATATTTTGAGACTATAAACCCAAGCAATTTCCCTTGTTCTACTGCAAAGACTGATTTTTAGGATTAAGTGAAATGTTGAATTTGCGACATCATTCTAACACAACCCTAAGATGAGGCATGTGATATTTCTTGTTCTTGGAAAAGACAGTGACATCATCTGGGTAGACCACAACTGACTGATTAATAAGGTCATGAAAAGAAATGTCCATTGCCCTATGGAAAGTGGCACTGGCATTTATCAATCTGAAAGGCATTTTTTTGTAGGTGTAGGTGCCCCATGGGGTGGGAAAACTGGTTTTAAGATGATATGATGGAGACATAAGAACTTGGTTATACCCTGAGAAACCATCTAATAAAGATAGTCTTTAAAAACTAGATACTTGTTGTAGAATTTGTTCCATTGAAGGAACATGGTAATTGTCTTTATCAGAGGCTCGGTTTAAATTGTGAAAGTCGACAGAAATTCAAATTTCTCCATCTTTCTTCCTTACTGGGACTAATTGTTGGAAGATTGATTGTTGTCATTGATGTCAACCCTAGTCATGGGTTTTGACCACAAGATTGATAAAGGTATTTGGACATGAAGGAAAATGCACATGCATATACAACACACATGAATGGATAGTATACATCATGCTGTTTCCAGTGGTATGTGGCACGTCACATGGATCCTCATGGTTGAGGAGAAATGAATTTTTGAAGATGACAAAGTGAATTGAAAAAGGAAGTACATGTAGGCCCTGAAAATAATTAAA
>SNQJ01S0042886.1:46384-97045 GCA_010110895.2 Picea sitchensis | reverse complement strand
CATATATTGTGCATGGTGTATTGTGGTGTATTGGTGTAACTCTTATACTATTGTTCATTTCTCATTGGATATAATTGAATGGTTTAAGTATAAGTTGAAAAAGGTTTTTTAAATTGTACTGGATACTGATTCACCCCCCCTCTCAGTATCAACACTAATTTGGATACCCATTGAGTATGACGGATTGGAAACATGATATTGGCAATGAGTAATTTATGTAGTTCCTTATTTACAATGGGTTCTAATTTAGGATGCATTTTTCTCAATTTTTGTTGAAAAGGTTGGGTTTGTGGATTCATAGGAATTACATGATGTATTATGTTTGGATCAAAAGTTTTTATATCATCATACATCCAAGAAAACACATCTCTGAATTATTTGAACAATTTTATAAATGCATATTTTTCTTGTTTAGAACACCCTTTTCCCAAATTGATATTTTTAGGATTATCACGCGTTCCTAAATTTACAATTCCATACAACAACGAGGAACTATTTGTTTTGCAATTGACTACCCCTCTAAACTTGTAATGTAGATCATAAAATTTTTCTAATCTAAAAACATATTTGGGGATATAGTTTACCAGATTGGATGATAATTCTACAGACTAAGGATCGGATAGTACTGTGAAATCACATAGGTTTTCATTATGAGTTCTTTCATCGATTACTGCATCTTGGAAGGTGTCTTCCATATGCAGAAAATTTATGATTTGATGATAGTCATCAAACAATCGCCAATTTGTGATGTTGTCAGGAATAGATGGTCTAAATAACAATTCAACCGAGAATGTGTTAAGAGAAAGACCTTTAGCAAACAACAATTTAGAGGCAACATTGGCTAATAAATCAACTTCTGAATTACTCAACCTAGGAATGGAATTTATATTGAAAGAGAGAAATTTATGTATTAAACTCCATACCTCGTTTTGATAGTTTTTCGGATGCGGTGAAAAACAATGTATCATGTTTCTTACCTGTTTGACTGTGATTTCAAAATCACCAAATACTACCAAGTTTTTCATGTCGAGATCTAGTGCCTTCTTTAGTCACTACAGAAGTGCTTCATATTCTGTTGTATTGTTAGTACATTCAAATTCCAATCGACAAGAAATAAATATTTCATTACCTTTGGGATCAATTAGTACACAACCAATGCCTACCCCTTCCCGAGATTTAGATCCATCAAAATATAAGGACTAGATTTCTTCGTCATCTACAATGTTCAGTGTAATTCCTAGAGTTTCCATCTGAGTATAGGCTGATATTTTGGATTGTTGTTCTGGGTCAGTGATAGAGGATATTTCAGTCATGAAATTTTCGAAAAAATTATTCATGCCCTTTGTTTCAATCGAATTTACAGAAGTAGTAAAAGGCTCATTGAGATCGTTTAAATCTGTAACAGTGTACTTGAGGTAATGTTCTCTATTTATTCTGATCTTGTTAGGCTTTCCATTTTCTGGCAGCCACAGATGAGACCAATCCGTAGAAAAATAGCCATGTAACTTCTCTGATCAATCTCTGCTAAAAAATAAACCCTAAACTTTTGGAATATAAAAAACAATAATATCAATTACTTGGTGGACCTTTGGGTTGGATGAAAACCTTATCAACACATTTTTATGTTCACCAATGACCTTGAAATTAGTTCGATCTAACTGAATGATCTTTAAATCAAAAGGTTTTACTTCAATGTTAATTTTCTGACACATAGATAGAGGCATCACATTTGACGAGGTGCCAGAATCAACCATACAGTTATGTACATTTCTATTGGAAATTTTGAAAGTTAATAAAAAATGAGGCACATTTTTTCGTGAAGAGATAACAAAATTCTACTGATTTTTTATGGATGTACCTAAGATAGTTTTATCTAAGTTTCCTACAGTTTTTTCTGATATGTCCCTTTTATCTTTATCTTCAGATAATTTTTTACCGGGGACATCTTTAGTTTTATTTGGGTCAATTTCTGTTGATTTCTTGCTGATAGAATCATTCTTTTTATTATTTTCAGCAATACTTTGGAGCATTTTATGTAGGATAAGAGGAAACTTAAGTAATTCAAAAACTAATATATTTTCCCTCAATTTTTTAAGATCTTCAACCAAATCATATTCTAAAACTGGGGCAACAGTGTTTTGTCTAGTTTCAATTTGCTTTGGCTATTTTGAAACCACATTCTTACTTGTTTCGGGGGAAGGTTTGTTTTTGAGTTTTACTTCGAGTGTTATAAGGATGGACAGTTTCAAAATTTGCTTGAAAAATGTTGTTTGACAAATGCCCAAAAATGGGAGGAGATGAGTCCTCCTCTTCAGGTGTTTCTTCCTCACTCGTATCATCTAGATTTTCAGGGGGTGCAGAAACAAAGTTATCATGTGCTTTCAGTATCGTTTTCAAAGCATATTGTAGTCCTTCAAAGTTTAGACCTTATGTGGTTTGGTTTGGCCGGTTTGGAGGAAAAGGTTTTCTGAAAGGTGGTCTAAAACCTCATTTACTTGTAGATGCCACCTCAACAGATATTTTCAAGTCTATGAACTGATTGGATAATATCTGAAAATCTTTTTGCAAACTTTCCATTTCTAATGTCTCTTGTTGATTTTTAGTTTGAGGAGGTTTAGTGAGAATTTTTATTTTCTTTTGAGAAGATGAAGTTGTTTCAGCCTCACTACTTAAACTATCATTTAAACTCAGAATGTCCTTCTCAATAAGGACTGCCTCTTCAAAGGCTTCTAATAATGTGTTATTTTTTGACCTTTTAACCCATATGGCTATATTGTTATGCAGGGCCTTAGTATAGTATGCAACAATCATGTTTTCTGTAGGCATCAAATCTATATGGATATTGTTTTTTAACGTTAGGAATATCTGGATGAAATCCTTAAATTTTTATTTAGGGTTCATTTTCAGACTAGAGAGTTCCATTACCAGGACTTCTGGAGATTTATCATCTCCGAATTTTTCAAGAAAGCAGGTTTCAAACTTGTCCCAAGAGACAATGGTTTGATGTTGTTGTGCAAAATACCAGGTTTAGGCATTCCCCTCAAACGTGTAGGGGAACAACCTACACACGACATCCTCGTTCTTGACACTCTGGCGTCTAACAACTAACATAAATTTCTTGATGTGATCCTCAGCTAATTGCTTCGAATCAGGATCAAATTTGGGTAGCCACTTATTCGGATGTTTGGGCAATGGGCGTTGGGGTCCATGTACTTCCATGACATATTGATCGAGCCAAGGCATGGAGGGATTATTTTTGTTTTGCATGGAAGTTGGTGGATTTGAAGGTTGAGATTTTTTAGATGAAGAACTTCCTTCATCCGAGGATTCCTCTCCTGAAGAGGGTGGAGAATAACTAGGTGGGGATGATGGGATACTAGATCCCCCAACACCAAGGATTGGTGCTTCAAAAGGATTGGTGATATTAACGCCTAATGGGTTTTCAGGAAGACCAATGTCTTGAGGTTTTTCTTGAAGATTAGTGAAATCAAGGGGTTGATTAAGTTGTATACCAGGTTGTCTGATTCGAGACAAATCACTTTGAGTTCTTATGATCAACTAGTGAATAATGTATTGGACATCAATCTCTTGAGGAACTGGTGTCACCGGTTCAATGTGAATATCAAGAGTGGTGTTTGAGGTAGTAGATGGATCAAGTGTAATGTTATTGTTTGAGACACTACATGTCACGACATGAGAACAATTGTTTGGGGGAGTCTTATGACCTCCACGTGACATCAATGTCTTTCATGCCTTCCTTCTAGCACCATTTTTTGACGGGCGTTTATGACACACCATCAACGGGAAGGGAAGATCCAGACCAGGGTTGTCTATTTAACCAAAGTCGTTTGGTATAATCTACCCTGATGGGTTTTATGGCTCCGTTAGCCAACTAGGATCCTAAAAAAAACTAAAGGATGTGAACTAACTAAAGATAAAATTCTAACAATCAACACTTTAATTACAAATTACTAATTAACAATGTTCATGTACAATGGTTAAATACAATTTACAAGGTTTAAAAAAAGCCTTGTGAAAATAATTGTTTTAAGATAATGGATCTAAACAAGTTTAAATATAACAAAAATATTCTAATACTCTAATTACCAAACTAATAAACAATAAATGAACAAGATTGTAAATGATATAAATAAAATAGACAAAGCAAATTAATGTTTAAATGAGACAATGACTATTCATTCATAAATCAACAAATTAAATAAACAATAAATTAACAAACTTGTTGTTGATCATCATTACTAAAATAGATTCATATCTCTGTGTTTGTATGTGCTCCTCTTAACCTATGTCAAGTGTAAACCTAAGACAAAGGAAAGCATAATATTTCTCGAAGAAACTCAAAGAAGTTTGTTATATTCCAGAATGATTTTGTGATGACAGAAAGACAAATGATTATATATCATGTGACTTTAGAATATCCAATAACTGAAAATGAAAGAAATTCCAATTTTCAGAAATGGTGTTACCTGCTACCTAGCATTAGATGTAAACTCAAAATACTTGAATAGATGATCAATCATAGATATCAACTATCAAAGAATATACTAAAGCTAATTCGATACATATAAAATTTCCAATCTAAAATTATATAAGAAAACAATGAAAAACATTACATGTTATACACAGGACAAAAGCCAAAGAGTAAATTGTTTTCCCATATAGTTTCAAAAAAATATGTCCATCATATGGTCCAGGAAGAATTTCCCATATCACTAAGAAACATTGCTATTTAAACATGTTTTTGATTTTTTCCTTCCTATCATGCAAGATAGAGGCATATTTTTAAAAATAAGTTTATACTAAAATAAAATAACAAAAAGATAATTTTGTTCGAGTCTTTTAATAAAAAAAATTTACATTAATAAACATTGTTTTTCAAAACAAGAAATTACTAGTCCACAAAATGCTCAAACCGTGACTCATTCCCTTAATCATAGCTTATCAATCTGTTGTTCAACTGAAACAATAAAAACGAAATCAAAATTAGAAAATAATCAAAACAAATAATTTCAAAAGACAAGCTACAAAATCTTTTGATTCTGTAGCTAGTCTAAAATAATAAAAATAAAATCAAAATGAATCTACCTATTATTTATCCAAACAAAATCAAATAGTGAAATAAAAACAAACTATTTACCAATTCAGAAATTTGAAAGAGAGGCATCAGACAATTCTGAGTTTATAATAATGTTGAAATTGGACAAATTTTTAATGACCACATTCCCAGATTGCTTAATACGGTTGTTGGCTCTGTGTGTTCAATCGAACACAAGATCTGAGATGGTCATTCTCTCTTTCAAGAACATAAATTAGAGTAACCACTTGGTTCAACTCTGCCTGTAGGCAAGGAACATCTCGATAATACCTTTCGATCCAATCAAAACAATTGTCACAATGCATTGGTTCCATGCTTGGTAAAGGCCGAGTCTGTTATGTAGTGGGTATTGTATCCTATTCCATGATTCGTTTTAGGTCATGTTGAATGCCTGGAAAACATTGTTGTTTCTTTAATAAAGGAGGTAGATTAGATACAAAATTGAACTGTGGAGTATCGACATCGATATCGTACTCAGGAATCCAGTCATCGATATCATCCTCAAAAATCCAGTCATTGACCTCAATAAAAGGGATACGTTTTTTATGATCACGATGTTGATTTCTTAGTGTTTTGGATATGATTCGACTAGGTCTTTTGTTTTTAAAATTGATTTCTGGACTTCTCTGTATCTTTCACCTACCCTTCTTCTTGATTTCAAGTTCATTTAAATTAACCCAAAATGGCTCAGGATTAGGGATAGCAAGGATTTTATCCTTCAAATCATCCAAAACCTCTTCTAAAGATTTCCGGGGAATAAAATTGCGTCTCATTTTCTTGTCATTAGATGACTTATGGAAAACAATAGGGGTTCTAGTCATAGACATAGGGCTTTCTAGCAATTCGACATGTAGGTTTTCCAGAGAGGGGTTTGGTTGACAAGGATTAGAGGGTTCATTAAAATGCATAGGCGGATCTATCACGGTTTTAGGTAGGGAGAAATCATTTCTATACACAAAATCTTTCCAACTATCCCCAACTTTAGATAATTAAAAAATAACCAGATCTAAATCAGGTTGTGATGGAATAAACTAGACTGTGCATTTTGGGTTTGTCTTTGGTAAAATTTGGCCATTTTTTGGAGGCTATTAAGTAAGTAGAATGGCATATTCAAACCAAAACCTAAAAATACCATCAATAAAAGGACATGATACAGGAAAATTAGTCTGTATCTACCCTCACAGGTGACAAACTGCTTAAGTATCAACAACAAACCATGTCATCATGGTTTAAATAAAACAATGGGTGTAAAATTTACACTGTAACACAATTTCTTGGAATACATCAGTAGGTGCCAAGGGACGCTATAGAAATTGAGGTTTTTAAACCAACCAATGACCTCCTGCTTGAGGTAATCTAGTGGCCTCTGCAATTGAACCCTCGGTCATTTCCAACTACATATCTCCTATCTTAGCCTTAGTAGGATCGAAAGTTTGGGCAAAGGCTTGAGTGACCTTGATGTTAAAAACCTCAAAAATATTTATGAACCCATCCCAACCATAAGCCACAATATCGTACATTGTGTCTTCATCTTAAAGGAGAGCCTATGAGCCATTCAGATCCATCCTCACCACAGGCACCATTGATTTGGTTACACAAAACCAGCAGGAGTAGCGAAGGGTGGAGCGTATTCGAAACCACATGAAATAGAGGGTAAGCTCTGCATTTTCAGAGGAGATCTGATACCTAAGGCTTTGAGAGAAAGTGACCATAGTGATCACTCGGACTATTGAGTGGATTCTAAACCAGAGGATGCGCAAAATGAAAACCACCTTGTCAAATGATTGTCAAACCTAAAAACGAAAACTTACCACCTAAGGCAATGAATGCAAGATTGTGATAGCAGGACGAAGGAGTAAGTTTGAAGGAGTGACTGTTAGTCCTATACCAGAACAATGAGGCTGTGATATGACTGCAAGGGAAAGCATTCATATTCGAAATTATACCAAAGTTATTGTTTGATGCATGATCGTAGATATGGTAATGTGAAAGAAAAATCATTCAATGAATAGAATGCCTAAGTCATAACCCCAAGGGGGACAACTCATGTGCTAAAGGTAAGGAAGTAACCCATAATACGATAGGTTCACAAGATTTTAAGTTCTTTGAAATATTAAATTCCCTTAGGTGTTCATCCAATTTACAAAAGGAAAACCTATAAACTGTAAGATGCGCCCAAACCAAAGCTTTTTCTAATTTCATGCTTACATTCATGAAATTGAACAATAAAAATAAGAAATAAACTCATACACACAAGTAATCAAACAAATTTTTTCAAAACAAAAGATGATAGAAATATTTGTAAACAAAGGAGGCAACTACATAAAATTTTATCCCATTAAGATGACATTTTACAATGATAAAATCGACATGAATATTTGGCTTCCAACAGGATCTTACCCAGCCCCTACATGCAAAACAGATTTCTTGAAAGGGCCAAAACGTTACCTTTTGAGGGCTTCACATCACCCTGAGGCTAGGGTTTGGTGGTGGTGATGGAAAATTGGCACATTTTAAAGGAAGAGGCTCATGGATCATGGAAAAAATGATTTTGTTGAAGACTATTGGCCTTTGGATTGCTAGCTCTCCCTTCTCCAACTCAACAACTTGACCAAAAGTGTCGAACGTTGCCCAAAAGAAGGGTGACACCATGTTTCTAGGGTTTCTATTATGTGCAAAACATGAATTAAATAATATTACTTTTGTAAAGGGGAAAGATAAGGGATTTTGACCCTTTATATTGTGTTTTCCCCCAAGTATTGGGGAGAAACATGTTTTATAAATTTTTTTATAAATAGAGATCAACTCTATTTCATTTTATCATATATCTCCCATTGTGAGAAGACATACTGGCTGAAATTTGCACTCTCTTGAGATTTTTTGGTATCTCTCTCTTGTGAAAATAATTCTTGGTGATATTTCTTGGTGAATACTTGAGTTAAAGTGGTGCACCCATCTTGAAGGATTATGTTATTTCTCTTGGATGGTAATTTTATTGGTGAAATAGGGTTTAATCTCTCTCTCCCTCTCTCTCTCTCTCTCTCTTGGAATTGGTAAGGAAAATCCACATTTTTTAGTTCTTTCTTGCTTCTTCTTGGTCATTGTTGGTTGAAGCCCTAGGAGGAGTATGTTTCATACACACTCCATTAAGAGAAATCTTATTTTCTAAGTTTATAAGTCATTTTTTGGTAAGGGTTGCTAGGATAAATACAAGTGTGTACGCCCTCCTAGATCTACCCTAGTTTGATTAACATGCCATAGGGAGTAAGAGTATTTACACCCATAGGGATATTTTTGATCCAACTCAGACTTCTAATACTCCATTCACCCATTTTTAAAGAAACTAATATGAATTTGTTCAATTGGAGAAATAAATTGTTTGCATCGGTAAACATGTTTTTGTGGGATATCGATCTTGTTCAAGTTGGAATCTTTTTTCATGTTAAGAGCTTATGAAGGCCGCTAGGGTGTATTTATTGGTTTTTTCTTCCTATAGCTATAACTAATTAAAATCTACACCCATTAGGGCTGTAGTAAAACTTTCTTTTTCTTACTTATAACCCACTTTTCAACCATCAGAATTTGCTAAACGTTTGCCAACATAATCTACTAGACTTAGCACATATTTTGGGTGGATTCTTTGCAATTTTTTGTGGATATTTTTTATGCTATAACAACATGTTTGATAAATCCATAAGGCTGATAAAGTATCTCTGAAACACTTGTTTATAACAACCTTACTTTTATGCTAAAGTCTTTCTCTTTCAATCTTGAGTTGTACTAATTATATCTAGCTTAGCTCTTGTATCATTATATTTACTTTTGGAATTTATTTATCATATATAATAATCATTTTTTCACTGATATATATCTTTATTGACTACTGAAATTAGGAACAACAAGCTTAAATTTATTTTCCACCTAACTTATATCTTGTACACTCAGTTTTTCTTGTTTCTCGGGAAGGTACAAACACTTTCCATAGGTACTCAAATACTTGGAAACCTTAAACCATTTCCAAGATGCATCATAAAATCCATATTCCACTTACCAAATTGACCTATATTGGAATTCATCTCATCATATCACTTTCTGTCCCATTTCCCCTTAGGGTCACCTGGAATTTCCCCCTTGAGGTGATCACATCACCTCTAAAGTGACAGGAAAACCTATTTGAGGTGACACTAGGTAGGTGTTATCTTATTTTTCGCCATATTGTGGTTTGGGTAAGGATTTTCCCAATCTAAAACTTGTGTGATAAAATTTTGGCGCCGTTTCCAAGGAGTATTTTGAATCCTCTTCCGAACCCTATTGACACTTCAACAATCTATCCAAAATCCTTTCCCTATCTTTCCTGATGAATCCAGTTGAAGGATGTTCCCCTTCCACCCTTGATGAGCTCTTCTTGAAGATGATATAGCGACTCCAACATCCTAAAACCCACCTTTCCCTGATTTCCCCTTTCCACCCTTTGATGAGCCTTTATCTCATCTGGAAAATTCACTGAAGTGTTTACCCAAGTAATTGAAATATGTCTCTATGGATATTTCATGAGGCGTACAAAGCCTTGGATGTTTAGTCTATTTATTGGTATCCAAACAAATTCCCGATGAAATAATTGATTCATGTCCCTAAGTTATATGGTGATCCATCCTCGACTGTTTCACATGTCATTGAGTTTTTTGAATTAATCATACACTACAACATAGAACAAGAAGATGTGATTATCCAGTTGTTTCTCTTATCTCTTGAAGAAAGGAAAAGAGATTGGAGCATATATTCTTGTAGCCCCAAAAGTATTGCTTCTTCAATAATCCTTATTTGAGAATTCCTCAAGCATTGGGGCCCTAAAAATGTTGAAGAAAATATGCAATACCTTGAGGATGTTCTCCAAGGATGTTCATTTCTTTCGAAATTTATCAAAGGTTTGAAAGAAACACTTCTTCTAAAGTTTGATAAAAACATAGTTGAGGAAGAAGATATTGAGGATGATAGTAATGAGGAAAGTTTCAAGTGATCCCAGAAAAAAATACATGAATACAATGAGTTATGTGAACAATTACTTGAACATTGCTAGAATAAGGAATTCTTGGTCAAGTTCTATGTGCAAAGAAAGGAAGAGTACAACACTATCCTTCAAAATTATGAGAGGAAGCCTAACCTAAAAATGGCATGGGAGGTTTCTATTTCCTACCTCGAAGTAAGATCATTTTGTAACACTGTGACAAAAGGGTACGTCTACTAGGAAGGCCTCCCATCTCAGGATCGATCCTTTTTTATGCATGAATAAGTCTGGAAACTTGTTAGAGGTCAAGATGAGGATGGCAAACTTTTCGATGACAAAAACGTGGTTAAAGAAAAAATCCTTTAAAACATATATCACAAGAAAGAATTTCCTTCTGAAGATGAAGCTCTTGCATTTTCCCACTCCTTTTGATGAATACATCCAACCTTCTATTCCTCCTATATAAAAAAATGGGAACATGGCAAGTTATAATCCTTTTGAAAACTTTGATATTGCTTTATTCCATGATTTTGGAAATGAAGAAATCTGCCAAAAGGATCTCGATGAAGTTTCTCTTGGAGAAGGCCTAAACGAGACATTGCTATCTTCTTTCCATTTTAAATAAAATGAAGTGGTCCAGTCTTGTGAAGTGGTAATCAACTCCTATGATGCAGATGCATTCATGGAACATCCCCCAGATATAGTTGACAATCACATTTATGATTTCATATAGGATGGGAGGTGTATATGGGATGTGGGTTGCTTCATTATTGATAGAGATCCCATTTATGACATTGAAGATAGATCTAAATTAAAATGGGTTGAGTAGTCATATTTAAAGGAGTGGTCCTCCTACACATATGATTCGGTTGTTTAGCATCCCGATGATGATATGGTTATAGACTTATTCCATTTGTTTGAAGATAACATGTCATAATGTCCTCATGGTAATTCTCATCTATCCCTTAAGAGTTGTGAGGAGTATCCTTCTGGTGACTTGAGCTTTCTCTATGAATATTTCCAACCACTCTCGTGGTCAAATTTTGATCAACACCAAGTCATGGCCAACCTGGAATAATCTAGGGCTCATGCTACCAAAAATAAGTACTTTCATATTGATACTTTTACCACAGATTTGTAGATAAAGAAGAGATTATTTATAAGACCTCGAGAAGAGTTTTTCTTTAGACCTAAAATTGTGCCTTACCCCTTTTCCTCTTATTTGGAAAATCATCAAGATTTCTTGTGATTCCTTATCTTATCTCAGCATTTAGGAAGTGATGGAATTTTGAGAGAAGAATAAGAACAAGCCCCTGTACATGAATAAATCGTTGAATAAGGTCCTACAAATTTGTTGACACTAGATATTGCTAAAACATGCCATATATTAAGTTCCTTATGTTCCATGATCGTGGAGAAATACAATTTCAGTGATGAAGAAGACTTGCACAAACACACCATGTTGAAGATCCATTTGAAGCCACCCTAACTTATTTTCTTGCTACACAAAACTAAAAGGATATGGTCATTTACATTCATATAGATGAGCCATCATCTACATACGATAGTTTCATTCATAGATGGATTGATCGGGCTTGTGGATTTTATTTCCAGCAGAATTTCCTCCATCACACCCATCTCCATGAGTTTCATTTCATTTCATGATTATCTTCTATTTATGCTCATAATTATTTTGTGCTCAACTTATTTTTGTTGTATTGCATGATTAATAATAGGGGGAGATATCTTGATTAAATGGTGAACATATGGATGCACTGATTCTATGACTTCACTTGACATCACCCATCACCTGATCTTCAGGGCTCCACAGCCCCAGGTAAGTAGTTAGGTCATTTTGATTTCCTCCATTTGCATATTGATATCTCATGATAGTTTAACTGCATTTCATATTTCATTTTTCTCTACTTGAATATTGATTTCATGTTTAGTCTATATTCATGAAAAAATGCTAAAAGTTTATTATCTAGATTAGTTTTCATTTTTGGTTTTGATGTACATGGACAAAGGGTGATAGAACCACCCTACGTTTTACAATTTTATGTTTCAGTGTAGGCAGTGTAGGCACAGGTCGACCATAATAGTTTGTATTTCTCATGAACTCTATGATGAGTACATGTCCCCAAGTAGGAGCCAGATGCTATCCCCAACTCCTAGGGATAACTAAGGATATGGTGCCTCAAGGCCCTTTGGTTGATGACATGGAGTACCAAGAGATAGGTTGACCGAAAATGTCCACTTGAACAGACAAAGGCCCACCTCACCACCACAGCTCCAGCTTCATCATGACAGTATCCACCACATCAGTCGGCCTCTAGAAGACATTGGGTCTTTCTCCATGAGGTACAAGACATATTTTATGGTGAGTTTCATTTCAATATTTGAGGAATTTTAGTTTGTTGCATTTATTACTTATTTTTATAATGTAACACTTGCTTGGACATTAAAGTATTTTCTGTGTTTCACTTTGGTGGTTGACATTGCACCTAGTAGATTGGTCACCCTTCGGGATAGGTTTTCTACTGGGAGGTTCCCTTGACTAGTCATCATGCCATTCTTGACCATACTTGTCACTTTCCACACTTTATCCCCTCATCTACATGTTTTAAAACATTTTGTAAAAATATAGATCAACGCTATTTCATTTTATCATACCTCTCCCATTGTGAGAAGACACGTTGGCTGAAATTTGTGCCCACTTGCGAATTTTTGGCATTTGTCTCTTGTGAAATGACTTCTTGGTGATATTTATTTTTGAAATCTTGAGATAAAATGGTGAGCCCCTCTTGAAAGCTTATGTTCTTGCTCTTGGATGGTAATTTTCTTGGTGAACTAGGGTTTGATCTTTTTTTCTCTCGGAATTGGTAAGGAAAATCTGCATTTGTTAGTTATTTCTTTCTTATTCTTGGTCATTGTTGGTTGAAACCCTAGGTGGAGTATGTTTCATACACCCTCCATTAATATTAATCTTATTTTCTAAGTTTATAATTCATTTGTTCGTAAGGGTTGCTAGGCGAAGTACGAGTGTGTACACCCTCCTAGATTTACCCTACTTTGATTGGCATGCCTTAGGGAGTAATAGGATTTACACCCATAGGGATATTGTTTATCCAAATCAAACTTCTATGACTCCATTCAACCATTTTTAAAGGAACTAATCTGAATTTTTTGCATTGGAGAAATAAATTGTTTGCATTGGTAAACATGTTGTGGTGGAATATCAATCTTGTTCAAGTTGGAATATTTTATGCATGCTATGAGCATGTCAAGGACACTAGCGCATATTTATTGGTGTGGTATTCCTAGGGATATAAATCATTAAAATATACATCCATTAGGGATGTAGTAAAAATTTCCTTTGCTAACTTATAACTCGTTTTTAAACCGTTAGAATTTGCTAAAAGTTTGCCAACATAATATACTAGTCCTAGCGAATATTTTGGGTGTATTATTTTCAAGTTTTGGTGGTTGATTTTTCTACTATAACAATTTTTTTTCTACAGCGATAAGCCTGATAAAATATCTCTGCAAAAATTGTTTCTAACAACCATACTTTTATGCTAAATCCTTTCTCTTTCAATCTTGAGT
This sequence comes from Picea sitchensis, assembly GCA_010110895.2. Taxonomy (NCBI): domain Eukaryota; kingdom Viridiplantae; phylum Streptophyta; class Pinopsida; order Pinales; family Pinaceae; genus Picea; species Picea sitchensis. The sequence goes on along the minus strand of SNQJ01S0042886.1, from coordinate 83,318 downwards.
TGTACTAATCATATCTAGGTTATCCCTTGTATCATTATCTTGACTTTTGGGATTTATTTAGAAGCTCTAATGATCATTTTTTCACCTATATATATATATCTTTGTTGAATGTTGCAATTAGGTAAAACAAGATTAAATTTCTTTTCCACTAACATATAACTTGTACAATTGTCTTTTCTTGTGTCTCAGATAGGTAAAAACACTTTCCACAGGTACTCAAAGACTTGGAAACTTTAAACCATTTCCGAGACATGTAATCAAAGTGCTATTCCACTTAGAAACTTGACCTATAGGGGAATTCATCTCATCATCTCACTTTCCATCTCATTTCTCCCTAAGGTCACCTAGAATTCCCCCCTTGAGGTGATCACTTCACCTCTAAAGTGACGAGAACACCTAGCTTAGGTGACAGTGGGTAGGTTTTTTCTTAGTTGTCTCCATGTTGTGGTTTGATTCAAGCTTTACCCAACCTAAAACATTTGAGATAACAATCCAAATATAATGGGACCTACGTCTTCAAAAAGAGCATGGAGCCTTTCATGATATTGGATAGTTAGGTACGAACCGTCGAAGGAAATATTCCTTTCCTTGTAGTCTTTGAAGTTATCATATTGTACATGGGGGAGGAAATTGAGTGATTTCCTCAACCTTTAAGGGGTCAACCATGATATTGTTGGCCCCCCAACCATCACCCGGTCATGTTTACCTTAAAATGACAAAGGCATCCTTAAAAATATCTCGTTGTTTGGTATCTCTCTTACATTAGATTGATAGTTCTTTGTGTAAATATGTTTGTTTGATTGAATTTGTATAAATGATTGATCCTTTCTTTTCAATTGAAATGTGCTATGATCCTTTATTTAATTTCATGAATGCTAAGCATGGAATTAAGGATTCTCCTTAGGTCTTCTTTGATGGAGTTTTTGCATATTTCTATTTCACTTTAATGGAATGTTTTTAGCCTCTCATGATCATTATCACTTATACATGATTGAATTTAATTAAGCTACAAAATTCGTGATCAAACTTACAATCTCCCTAACCTCAATCTTCATTCGAAAAGGAACATTTCAACTATATGAATGTTATGTTTATATTACATGAAAATTCAATATCATTACAACCCTCATCAAATGAACATTTTTAAATGATGGTGTGGGAGATATAGGGATACTATCACACTTGGTATTCAACGTTAATCCCCTTGAGTCGAATCAACCATTGTCAAATCACACAATGAGTAATTCGTAGGATCCTTGTTCAAACATAATGAAAGCGGGATACTCTGTACTAAAAACAATTTCACCATTTTTTATCCTTTCCCATGAAATGAGATATGATTACCTTAATCATGTCTTCGCCCACAACCAAAATCTTGTGTTTCTTGTCAATCCTTGAAGCAGGCATGGGTCATTTTGTTTCACACTCCTCTGTCCTTTATCACATAAGAAACCTTGAAGTTCGTCAATGATTTAAGTGGCATTCTAGTCCACATCATATTCTATTCCTCAAATGTCTAGCTCTAGCTACTAAAATGAGGTATTTTTATCTACCCTCATTTGATTATAATGTATTTGTTTTGTCATGAGTCATGTATGTTCTTAGAGGTCAAGTTACTTTGGTCCTTGTTTGTTTTTCCCTAATTGTTAACCTGGTTACATAGCTAATGGCCCCTGTAGTAAGATCATAACCAAATGGTACTGAGGTTTTACATGCCCTTGATAGTATAACATAGTTCAACCCTATGCCAGAACTGAGAGATGATTTTATAGGATGAATTTGATAAAACAATGAAGAATTTGAAAAAACCGTTAAAATCCATCTCCACAATGGGGTCATTTACTCTCAACACGGGTCGTTTCTTCAGAAACAAAGCGATTTCATAGATATGTCCCATTTTCTAAAGAGAAATTTCTCATAATTTATGTGGTGGTTGAGGTAAAGGTTTAGTACATTTTTTTGTAAAATCCCCCACCTTTTTTCACAGGTTATGACCAATTCTCAATTATTTGGCCTCAATTTACAGGATACATTCATCAAAACGAGACTCTCATCCACCGACCATATACACATAGAATAAAAGGGTAACCTAGGTATATGTTTATATTGTTGATTTTAGGAAGGAAAATATGCATATGTAGTTTCTTACCTTGGCCAATAAGATCCATGAACCATAGAATGCTTATCAGAGAAAATTCTGTTAAAGAAAAATCCCTTGGTAGTGATCACCAATATTGTAAAATAAATTTAGATCTTGGAAGTTATGGTGGTTGTCGGTGCTGGGATGAGAGATATCATTCAGTTCTTCCATGTATCCAGATGTGTTTGAACCAAATACATAGAAATAATAGTGATATGAAGAGGGAGAATAAAAAATTAATGAGTAAAAAAAATTAAATTATTCTCATGAAAATAAAAGATAAAAAAAGTCCTAGAATAACATTGTTAAAAAGACCTACCAAGGTTAATATTATCATCGATTCTGATTTGAAAGGACCTTCGGTTTCAAATGCTTGATTTTTGGTAATTCAAAGTCAATTTATTAATTAATAATTTTCTTGTTATGATTCTTTTTTATTTTTTCATTTTTTTAGACAAGCTACATAATCATAGATTTTGTAGCTTGTCTTAAGTTAGTTAATATGATTTTAATTATATTTTAATTTCATTTGTAGGTGTCAAAAGGAAAGGAAAGATGTCCTATAAGCTGCTTGGCTAATGAAGATCATGAAGTATTTTGTTTAGAAGTAATATCTATCTCAAAACAATTTACGATATATTTTGATTGTTATAACAAACTTTTTATAAGTTGTTATAAACATTATTGTTATAAACTTAGATTAGGATTTGGTTTTAAAAATATCTATTTTTGAAGATTTACCTCTATCCCATGGATATGAGAGTTGGTCATTGAAATGTTTAAATACTCAGTTTACTTTGATATCAAACATGGTGAAAATTATGGGAGATGCACTACTAAATATTTTTTGAGGAATATAGAATTATGCTTTACTTAAGGCTATCGTCCTATAAGTTAAATAGTTATGTTTTCATTATAATATTTTGATATTATGGTTCATATTATTTAGGCGATTGATTGTGAATTGATTAAAATTATCTTTAGTTTGTTTTATCAATACATAATTAATTGTTATCATCTATACATTAATTTTTTCAATCTTTAATAGTCCACGATCACAGATTGAATAGTTTCAGGTGATTGTATTATCTTGATGCAAATATTGAAGTGTATTGAATTTGTTCATATACTTTGAGTTTTCACAGATCTATTTGTTCAATATAAATTTATTTCTTATTGTAAATGGTCACTTATATCTTCACCTGGGATGAACTATACAAAAGTTTTCCTTTCTGTATTATGAACGATATCTAAATTGTTAAGTGAACTGGATTTCTCCTGCCATTTTCACAGTCTTAGAATTATACAACTGTTTGCTATAGATTTCTCTTAAAAGGAAGGTTGGAGGAGCATTTTAATACAGGGAGGAATAACCACAATTTCACTTTAACACTGGCCAGTTTAGGTTAGTAGTTCTTCTTCTTTTATTACTTAATTTATATTTTCTTTGTGAAAGTAGATTCACTTTTAAATTTAAATAATTTGCTTATTTAAGTCAAAACATTATCATTTGCTTTCATTGTTTTCTTCACTTTTAGTTTCAAAGGTAAAAGTAGATTTGTAGTATATCTTAGATTTGTTTACATTCTGCGAGAGATTTGGATCTCTTGTATAATCTTTGTCTCAAAGGTTTGTCGTAAATCTTGCAATCTGTATATTTATATACTTTGTATATAAAGAACGTAAATATATACATAGTAGATAATTAATTAGTTATTTTATTTTATAGTTTATATTAGATCCCTTTATCGGCCAACAGAGCCGTAAAACCCATTAAGGTGAGTCATCCCAAATGAATTAGGTTATTTAGAAAATTTCAGACCATGATTTCCCTCATAGTTCATGGTGTGTTCACATATGCCCGTCAAGAAATGTCGCTAGAAGGAGAGTAGGGGTAAATTTAATGGTTACATTTTTTTATCCCTCATCCTGTTATTATTCCATATTTGTAAATTCTTCTTCTGTGTCATATTAAAATGCACTAGAACAAAGTTTAGATGACAAGCTAACTATTTGGAGTCAATTTCTTCATTTTCTTAGTTTTTCATGGCTCCTGCCCAAATCACTATGTTGGACCATGCTTTCAATTTCTCATTACCAGTTATCCCCAACAAGACAACAAATATCTTGTCAGAACCAGCCTTTGATGGTGAAGGGAACACATATGCACAAGACCATATTTATATATTTTGTTCTAAGTACTTAAAGCATAAGATCATTGATCTCAATATTTCATGTAGGTTGTTTTCTTTCACTTTTCGAGGTCGTGTTAAAATTTGGTTTGAATTCTTTCGGGATAATTCCATTTATTCTTGGTATGAGTTTGTAATTGATTTTTTTATCATATTTTAACAATTATGATTATGATTAATTAGGTGAATAAGTAAGTTTCTTAAGTAAATAAAATGATGAATCAATCAAGGATTTTGCAATTATGATCATACATGTCTATACTAGATTCACTTAGAAAGAAATGCCTCTTATTGATGAATGGTTTCAATATCTCATTTCTCTCTCAGTCAAGCAAGATCGATTAATCGTTAACCAATCTGAATTGAGCACTAATACTCAATCTGAGGATGGTTTAAAAGTTCATGGTGATCTTGAAGTCATTAAAGCACCACATTGTTTTTCAACTTCCTTCATTTTGGCATATCAGTAGCAACATGACATTTTACAAGATGTAATTTACACTTCTGATATTTCTTTGTCAACAATGTCTTCTTCTATTGAGGAAGGAACCTTGAATTTAAAAGGAGAGAATGGTCCAACTCTCTAAGATATTATAATTTTTTTTGAAGTAAAAGAGATGGAATGTGAAGTTGGTAATCTTGTTGTCAATAAAACTTCCCCTCACTCATTTGAATAGATTCAAGATCAATTAGTGGGAGATGACATAATTAGTCAAATTAGCATTGAATCATCTAATTCTAGTAATTTTATCTCACATTCAACCTTTTATGATAAACATGATTTGGTCTTGGAAAACATCTCGTGTTCTTTAAAAGAGCATATGATGGGGGTTGATCAGTTTATACAAGGAGAGGGAACAAAACCACAATTCAAAACACATATTCCTATCATTTCAAGAGATGCATTCCATATCCTCAATTATTCTACATATCATTCCTTATACCCTGATATTTTTTATCATCATGTTATGCAATCATGTGTTCGAGATCACTTTGGAATGAATTCTCCACTATATAATCAGGTACAAATTAATGGTTATTTTTGTACAGAAGATAAATAAGAAAAAATTTCCACTCATGATCATATTACTCATTATAATCATCTATCTATGGGGGAATTGAAGAATGAATTAAAAGTGTCTCAAATTGTGTCTTCCATTGATTCATCAAAAAATGTTCTCAAAGGAGGATCTGATTTTTACCATGATCAATTATTTGAGGTTGAAAAGTATAATCAACCAAATACTATTACCAGTAATGATTGTTCAAAAAAATTTGTTGATCCATTTGGTTCACCTCAAATAGTTAATCCTAAAGTATTCGAGCTCAATGAAAAGTTTCAAGAGATTGGGACACTTCTTTTTCGATCAAAAATCATGAGAAGTTCTCGCTATCTTGTTCCTACCAATAACATAAAAATCCTCTTAAAAGATTCTTTCCATGCTAATATAGTACATTATTCTCATCAGGAATCTTTGTCGTCTGTGAATTCTTTCGAACAATCCCATGTTGGTAATTTCATATACTATGATAAGATCAGATATTGGTTGGAGTATTCATATCTCAAAAACTGTCAAGAGAATGGTAAGGTTGTCTTCACCTTATTTGTGAATAAAGATCAAGGAGGTAAACTTAACACATTCTTTTTGTATCCTCCACATGAAGAAATTCATAGGCAAACAAAAAAATGTCAGGAGAATGGGGCACTTCGGTCTTGGCCGGTTTTTATGTCAGGTCCCCATAATTTTGGCAATTTTTATGGACTCAGTCACATTCTTCCATGCTTTGGTGATCCATATCGTGACAAAATTGCGGACTGGCTGGAGGATTTATACATCAAAGGTGTTCAAGGGAATGGTAAGGCCATGCTTTCTTTGTTTCTAAATGATGATTATAAAGGTAAGTATCATGTATTTGTGTCTTACTTTGATGCACTATCATTCTCGTTACTGATGTTCAACTTTGTTTACATTGTAGAACTCGAGTTACTTCGATGGTTGCACTAGAAATATGACTACACTTAGTATTTTGATTTGTTGTTGAGAGTAGGTTTAGGAGTAGGTTCCCTTTGGTTCTATTTTCACATTTTCTTTTAAATAATGAAGATGTGGAGACATGTGGGTACACAAAGAGAACCATCGTATGAATGTTGTCAGGGAAGTATTCCTTTTATTCCTTTCTTTTCATATATGTCTTGATTAAAAGTTTATTTTTCAAAACATGGCAACATGTTACAATGATTACATGAAAATTTTAAACGCATGAATAAAGAGATAAAAGAACTAATTTTCAAATTCACATTAGTCTTACCGTGATAAGCACAAATTACCACTCCACATAATTTCACTTATCTTGATTAAAGATTTTTCGTTTTCCTTTTAGTTTCCTCGACTTTTTAATAACAAGCTTGGTCAAAATAACATCTCGTGCATCACTATCTTAAGGAAATAATTTTTGTGTACACAAAAATGTAATCGATTTAGTTCTTCCTTTTTGTGAATTTCATTGAGATCCTACATGTTTTTGTTTGTTTATTATGGTCAAGTTAGTTTGTAAATACAAAGTGTGTGGTGTGCTCTTTCCTTTTTCTTTGAGTAAGTTCTTTCTTTTGTTTTGTTTGGATATCTTTCTAACACTTTGCTCCATTTTCCAAGACTAATCATCATGAGGGGATTTTGTTTTAAAAAACTGCATCACATGTTAATTTCCAAGCCTAAGATAGTTCAAATCTAGTCTTAAAACAAAATATATCTTAGCTATGATGGTTAAAATTTAAAATTTGATTGTTACCATGTTTCTTTACCTTATCCCTGTAAAGTATTGTTTCTAAAAATTGGTTTAATGATTGACAATCATGATAATCTTAATATTTTTTACGCCATCCCTCGTTCCTAAGGAATTTTTTGGATATGCTTCCCCATCTCTTGGATAATCTCTTGCTCGGAAATTGAATTAAATTCCATGATTGGATCACTTGTGTCCTTAAATTAAAATGGCACAAGTTTCTAATGAAGGGTTGGAAGGTCTCATTATGAGATGGTCCATCATGACCATTGAAATTTTACAGAAGTGACATTACTAGTTCTTTTCACCAAGCCAGGGTAGTGGGCTTCAACTTCCCCAACTGAAGGACAAAAGGTCTCATCATGAGCCAACTTTCTTAGTTTCTTGGACCTATGTGGATGACATTTTTGTTGAATGGTTACTAAGCCAAAGCGGTGACTTTCAGTTAGTCCCTAATTACCAAAAGAATTAAAATCAATAACTCCAAGATTGATCCACCATGTGTCATCAACTATTAGATAGGATAAAAGCATCCAAATAGGGTAAAAGGTAACCCTGTCAAGGCTATGAACACCTGGTGGCAGAAGTGTCCATGCCTTTGGTATCGAAGTCCTACTTTTAAAATCTCATGAATCATTGATGAAACCATCTTTCAGATCTCAATTCCTTAAACGAACATTATTACCTCATGAATGATGGTAACACTAGTCATTATATGTTTATAGGGATGAAACCAATGCAATATAGACCAGATGAAAAAATTTCTTGAAGGAACTTGAAAATCTAATAGCTTGGTATCTTAGTACTCATGGTATGATGTTTTGAATGAGTGTAGAGAATATTGATTCTCCTAGTGAGTCACCATTTGTTGGCTCCCCAACCATCACCCTGTCATTTTTACCTTAAAATGACAAAGGCATCCTTAAAAATATCTCGATGTCTAGTATCTCTCTTACATCAGATTGATAGTTCTTTGTGTAAATATTGTTGGCCCTTGACCAGGTTTTGTGGAAACATTGGTCATGTTTGACCATTTTTGGGGACTTCAACAGGCTGGTCGAAGACGAAGCGCTAGGAGAAGTGGAGATCGCGGGATGTCGCACCCTTTTGTGAGATTTTTGGGTTTAGGTTTTATGTAACGGGTATGGGATGTTGGACCATGGGTTTACCCATTCTTACACCCTTTTGTAATGTATAAATAGATATCTAGGTGATGTAAGAGATACACTAGATCTAAGAGGTATGAGGGGATAAGTGCGGTGTTGTGCTAAGTGCAAGTGATTGTAAGAAAGGATTTGTGCTTTGCTAAGATTGGGGAAGGAGGATCTGGCAAGGTGTGTGTAGATCTCCTGTCCTATGCAGAGTTGGTTATAAGTGGAGAGACCTAGTAGAATCATCTTAGTGCGGAGCTAGAGGCTTTGTGCATACTATGTGTTAAGACTTGCAAAGCTAAGTGCAAGTGATTGTAAGAAGCTTGTGTGCAGACTGTGTAAGAAGGATTTGTGTTGTGACCTAACTCATGGAAGGAGGATCTGGTGAGTTGTGAACAAATCTCTTTTCCTATGTGGAGTTGGTTGTGTGGCTTTGTGCATTGAAAGAAGATAATAAATAAGAAGAAAAATTGTTGGACGTAGCCCTACGCTGGGGGTGAACCACGTATATCCTGGGTTATGGTTTCTTTGTGAGATTGATGTGATTTATACTTAGTGTTGTCATCTTTATGTATGTTAGATGCATATGATATAGTCTATTAGTGTTTAGTAATGTGTAAAAATTCTATATCTGCTCGATTTCTATGTGCTAAGTGCTTGGGTGTGTTATATCTTGTTGAATACTATGTTGTTCTGTAATTAGGGTTTTACCTACGATGTGAATAAGGGTTAAATGATAATGAATGTGAACTGCTAAGTGCTCTATTAAGTATTGTAATCACAAATCTGTGTCCCAGCTAGGTTATACACACTTGAGTCCTACAACCCCCCCTGCCTCTACTTCGGGTGAGACTTCATCTGCTTTGCAGGTGTTGTCAAAAGGGTAGGTAGTTAGGATTTTTTTGGTGCGTTGTTGTAATGTTGAACCCTGGGTCTGTCCCTATGCCAACAAATGGTTTCGTTGTCGGTATGTGAAAATGTGATTGTTGGGAACTGAAGAAAAGAGAAAGCTCTATGCATAGATCTGTTGTTGTAGTGCGCAGTACTCTACTAGACTTGTGAAGCTCTGTGCTAAGAAAATAAGTCTAATCTGAAGAAAAGAGGTAAGATCTTAAAGCATTGTGCTCTGATAAAGGTAAGATATGTGGAATTGTTTTCTTCAAAAGAATGGACCTAGGTATGTTTGATATATTTGGTCCTATTCTAAAAACTTGGGCACAACTTGAAGAAAGAAGATATGATATGAATAGATCTGATAGAAATAGTTAAAGATATCTTATTCCTATGCATAGAAATAATTTTTGGACTAACAAGTGGATGCAGGATCCTAGAAATAATTTTTTGCAGGTCCATCACTGTGATCCCAGTGCGCAGTACAGGAAAGTTTGGGATCATTTAAGAGAAAGAGAGGATTGACACTTTGTTATAGTTGTAGAATACTGGGACATATTTCTAAGGAATTCCTTGGTAGAGGTCCTATTTGTCTTTTTTGTAAATCCATGGGCCATGAAGTTTTGGATTACCCTAGAATAATTTCTAAAGTTGAAAAGATGAATATGAGACAAGAAAAACTTGAGGAAGGCCAAGAGACTAAGAATATGCTAAAGAACCAGAAAGAATCAGAGGCTATATTATTGCAGATGAAAGAAACACTGAATGATCACAAAGATACCAGTTTATCAGAGATCTTAAAAGAAAAAGAGTGCATAGAAGCAAGAATAGGAGACTTCGGCATAGAGTGTGTATTGGATGTAGAAAAATAGGTGAACATTATAACTAAAATTACTTGGGAAATCTTAGGAAATCCTACTATGGTTCCTTCACTGGGAGGAATAGGATTGTTTAAAGGAAAGTTTATAACTCTATGTGGAAGACTTACCCATGTACCTATGATTTCTCATGGAGCATCGACAGAAGAAGAATTTGAGGTCATTAAGTTTGTTGAGAACAACAACCCCCTTGCACTTTTATTAGGAAGGACTTGGATCGAGAGAGATCGGATCCAAAGGAAAGAAGAAGAGGAATCTATAGAACAAAAAATGCAATAATTAATGGATTTCATGGCTAGGAGAATAGTGTGCTTAATAGAACAACATGAGGAAAAGTCGAAGCAACTGAGGGCCATAGACCTAGTTGTCGAAGTTGAAAGAACACAAGAAGACTTATAGAAATTGTCCATACATGAGAGTAGAGAATCTACTCTGGAAACAGTGAGAGAAGAAGTATTACCCTCGAACCCTATGAAATACCCTCAACAGTGCGAAGTTACTATGCCAATAGGAGATAAGAAAAATAAAGGAAAGAGGAATCCAGAGACGCAGATCATAGGAAAGAAAGCTAGAAAACTTAGTAAGAGGAAAGAAAAGCTAGAAAAATTGCAAGAGGTTCCAGAGAGGACTTCGCAGAAGGAAGGCTTACAGAACTTGAACCTCGTTGGAATAGAAGAGCAATGCAGATTGGCACTTCGCCATGGTGGAGCGATATGACCATTGGAGGCGTCATGACCGTTAGAACGATGCTTTAGAACATCTAGAAACGTAGTTATTGCTGGAACGTTCACCAATGGACTATTAGGACCATGCCATAATGGATGGAATTGCATTGATTGAGGTGTTCCAACCCATTGGAAGAGTCTACTATGATGTTATCTATTTAACCCATCAAATGTATTACCATGGACACTTATTCCAATTGTTATTATTCGATCCCACAGAGAGATGACCATTACAACACTATGCTTATTGAGACCTCACCATCCATTCTCCTACCTTGATTATTTGTTCACCGACCTGAGATATCAGATCTCGGGCGTGTATGTCAGGTGACTTTAGAACAGTAGATAAATCCATTGAAGATATTCTCATAGACCTCATGGCTGAGAAGGTCATGTCTGCAGGAGCACAAGCTTCATCGACATGAGGAGTGCAATCATCCGCATTGATTGCATGTCAATCTGGGCCCTCCCAAACTGCGATAGAGAAACAAATCAAGCATCGTGATGACTTGGTGAATGTGAATCTCATCCCATTGAGGTGGAGATAAAAGGGGTACAACAAGCTCTTTATTCGAGCCGCACAATGCCTACTGCACCATTGTAAGAAGGATACATAGAAGTAGGTGATGAATCTTCCTAGCTATGCTAAATCACTCAACAGAGGATAATAATAAGAAGCAGTCAACATAGCACTTCACTCTATGATGGGCCTAGCACATATGGAAGAAGAAACCACTAAGATCTGGGTGGGTAAGCTCGCTAAATCCATTCAAAAGCTCCAAGATGAATAGCAGAACTGGAACTACAAGTTGTGCCAAGCACTCTACATGAAGTGAGAGATCAAAGAGAGAAAAATGCTAGGAGAGTAGTTGAAAGAATCAAGGCATTGGCCTTGGAATGCAAACAACTCAGTAGTTGAAGTGCGTAGACCTACGAGCACCTTGTAGAGGACCCTGAACTAAGGACAATGAAGTCATAGCTCTAGGACCCAAAGAAACAAGAAGAAATAGTGCAAGCATAGTTGAAGCTATTGTCACCGGTCGAGAGGATGAAAAGGTCACAGGAACAATGCACAATTCAAAAATAGGTCCATGCCATCTAGAGTAAAGTTATGGAAGTGACCTAAAGGCTCCAACCAGTGTAGGATGAAGCTTGCACACTTTTTGAGGAGATTGAAGGACAAGGTGCACAACTAGAACAAGTAGTCACCATGATAGAACAACACTTGGAAGGACTGGTGACTGAGAAATTTATTGAAGAGTTCACTGAGCAGAAGGATTTGGTGAAGTAGCAGGTCAAGGCAGAGTTACCTAGATCAGAGTGACTCAGGATGAGTCACAGGTGAGTGTTGGGGGCATGTTGGCCCTTGACCAGGTTTTGTGGAAATGCTGGTCATGTTTGACCATTTTTGGGGACTTCAACAGGTTGTTCGAAGGCAAAGCACAAAGTGAAGCATATATCGCGGGATCTCGCCCCCTTTTGTGAGATTTTTGGGTTTAGGGTTTATGTAACAGGTATGGGATGTTGGCCCATGGTTTTACCCATGCTTAGGCCCTTTTGTAATGTATAAATAGATATCTAGGCGATGTAAGAGACACACTAGATATAAGAGGTATGTTGTGCTAAGTGTGGTGTTGTGCTAAGTGTAAGTGATGTAAGTGGTTGGATCTATGTGATTGAGTTAGCTCTGTGCATATTGTTTATTGAGAACTTATAGGGCTAAGTGTAAGTGATTGTAAGAGAGGATCTGTGCTATGCCAAGCTCAGGGAAGGAGGATCAGGCGAGGTGCATATAGATCTCATGTCCTATGCAGAGTTGGTTATAAGTGGAGAGACCTAGTATAATCAGCTTAGTGTAGAGATAGAGGCTTTGTGCATACTATGTGTTAAAACTTCCAGAGATGAGTGCAAGTGATTGTAAGAAGCTTGTGTGCAGACTGTGTAAGAAGGATTTGTGTTGTGATCTAACTCGAGGAAGGAGGATTTGGCTAGGTGCACATATATCTCATGTCCTATGCGGAGTTGGATTTGTGGCTCTGTGCATTGAAAGAGGATAATAAAGAAGAAGAAGAGTTGGTGTATGTAGCCCCACGCTAGGGGTGAACCACGTATATCATGTGTTCTGGTTTCTTTGTGAGATTAATGTGATTTTATGCTTAGTGTTGTCATCTTTATGTATGTTATATGCATATGATATAGTAGCTTAGTGTTTAGTAATGTGAATGAATTCTAGAACTACTCAATTTCTATGTGCTAAGTGCTTGGGTGTGTTAGATCTTGTTGAATACTGCGTTGTTTTGTAATTAGGGTTTTACTTGCGATGTGAATAAGGGTTAAATGATAATGAATGTTAATTGCTAAGTGCTCAGTTAAGTATTGTAATCATATATCTGTGTCCCATCTAGGTTGCATACACTTGAGTCCTGCAACCCCCCCTGCCTCTACCTCATGTGAGACTTCATTTTCTTCACAGGTGTTGTCAAAAGGGCCGGTAGTTAGGGTTTTGTTGGTGTGTTGTTGTAGCGTTGAACCCTGGGTCTACCCCTGTGCCAATAAATATGTTTTTTTGATTGACTTTGTATAAAATATTGATCCTTGCATTTCATTTGAAATGTGCTATGATACTTTATTTAATTTCATGTTTGTTAAGAATGAAATTAAGGATTCTCCTAAGGTCTTCCATCATGGAGTTTTTCTATATTTATATTTCACTTTAATGGAATCTTTTTATCCTCTCATGATCATTATCTCTTGTACATGATTGAATTTAATTAAGGTCCAAAATTCATGATAAAACTTACAATCTCCCTAAGATCAATCTTCATTCGAAAGGAACATTTAAACTATATGAATGTTATGTTTATATTACATGAAAATTCGATATTATTACAACTGTTGTCAGATGAACATTTTTAAATAATAGAGTGGGCGATCTAGGGATACTATCACACTTGGTATTCAACATTAATCCCCTTTAGTTGAATCAATCATTTTCAAATCACACGATGAGTAATTAGGAACCTTTTTCAAACATAATGAAAGGAGGATACTCTGTAATAAAAACAATTTCACCATTTTTTATCCTTTCCGATGAATTGAGATATGATTATATTAATTGTGTCTTCTCCCATGACCAAAATCCTGTGGTTTGTGTCAATCCTTGAAGCAACCATGGGTCATTTGTTTTCACACTCCATTGTCCTTCAACACATAAGCAACCTTGAAGTTCTTCAATGATTTAAGTGGCAATCTAGTTCACATCATATTCTATTCCTCAAACTTCTAGCTCCGACTGCTGAAATGAGGTATTCTCATCTACCCTCATTTGATTATAATGGATTTTATATGTCACGATTCATGTATGTTCTCGAAGGTCAAGTTACTCTAGTCCTTGCTTCTTGCTTTTTCCCCCCTAATTGTTACCCTAGTTACAGAGCTCATAGCCCCCGTAGTAAGATTATAACCAAATGGCCCCACATTTTTACATACCCATGATAGTATAACATAGTTCAAACTCATGGCAGAACTGAGAAATGATTTTTTGGGACGCATTCTAAGAAAATGGTGACAAATTTGAAAAAACTATTAAAATTACATCTCCAAAATGGGGTCATTTACTGTCTTTGCAGGCTGTTTCTTCAGAAACAAAGCAATTTCAAAGATATGCCCCATTTTATAAAGAAAATTTTCTTAGAAATTATGTGGCGGTTGATGTAAAGGTTCAATACGTTTTTGTGTAAAATCTCCCACCTTTTTTCACAGGTTCCGACGAGTTCTCAGGTATTTGACCTCAGTTTAAAGGATACATTCATCAGTATGAGACCATCATCCATAGACCATATACACATAGAAGAAAAGGGAAACCCAAGTATCTTTTTATATTACTGGTTTTAGGCAGGAATATATGCATCTATAGTTTCTTACCTTGGCCAATAAGATCCATGAACTAGAAAATGATTATCAAAGATAATTTGGTTAAAGACAAATCCCCTCATAGTGATCACCAACATTGTAAAATAAAGTTAGATATTGGACATTGTGGTGGATTTCAGTGCTGGGATGAGAGATATCATTCTTTTGTTCCATGTCTCTAGATGTTTTTGAACCAAATACAGAGATATAATAGTGATTTGAAGAGGGAGAATTAGAAATTAATGAGTAAAAATAATTAAATTATTCTCATTAAACAAAAAGATAAAAATATCCTCAGAATATAATTGTTAAAAAAATATACCAAGGTTAATATTATCATCGATTCTAATTTGCAAGGATCTTTGGGTTCAAATGCTTGATTTGTGGTAATTCAAAGTCAATTTGCTGATTAATAATTTTCTTGTTTTGATTTTGTTTGATTTTGTCATTTTTTTAGACAAGATACAAAATCATAGATTCTGTAGCTTGTCTTAATTTAGTTAATATTATTTTAATTTTATTTTCAAGTCTCAAAAGGAACAAAAATATGTCATGTGCACTTCTTGGTTAATGAAGATCATGAAGAATTTTGTTTAGAAGTAGGATCTATCTCAAAACAATTTACGATATATTTTGATTGTTATAACAAACTTTTTATAAGTTGTTATAAACACTATTGTTATAAACAATTGTTATAAAATTAGATTAGAATTTGGTTTTAAAACTGTCTATTTTTTAAGATTTACCTCTATCCTGTGGATATGAGAGTTGGTCACTGAAATGTTGAAATACTCAGTTTAATTTCATATTAAACATGGTGAAAATTCTAGGAGATGGACTACTGAATATTTTTTGAGGAATATAGAATTATGCTTTACTTAAGGATTTTATCCTGTAAGTTAAAGAGTTGTGTTTTCATTATAATGTTGTGATATTATGGTTCATATTCTTCAGAATATTGATTATGAATTGATTAAAATTAGATTTAGTATGTTTTGTCAATACATGATTAATTGCTATCATCTATACATTAATTTTTTCAATCTTTAATAGTCAACGATCCTAGATTGTATAGTTTCAGGTGATTTTATTATCTTGATGCAAATATTGAACTATATTGAATTTTTTCATATACTTTGAGTTTGCACAGATCTATTTTTTCAATAGAAATTTATTTCTTATTGTAAATAGTCACTTATATCTTCACCTAGGATCAGTTGTACAAACGTTTTCCTTTATGTATTATGAATGGGATATGAATTGTCAAGTGAAGTGGATTTCTCCTGGTATGTTCACATTCTTAGAATTATAGAATTGTCTACTATATATTTCTCTTAATAGGCAGGTTGCAGGACAAGTTTAATACAGACAGGCACAACCACAATTTCTCTTTTAATACTAGTCAGTTTTAGTTTAGTAGTTTTTCTTCTTTTATTATTTAATTTATATTTTCTTTATGAAAGTAGATTCACTTTTAACCTTAAATACTTTTATTATATAAGTCATACCATTATCATTTACATTCACTCTTTTCTTCACTTTTAGTTTCAAAGGTAAAAGTAGATTTGTAGTATATCTTAGATTTGTTTAGATTATGCCATAGATTTGGATCTCTTGTATAATCTTTATTTCAAAGGTTTTTCGTAAATCATGCAATCTATATATTTGTATACTCTATATATAAAGAACGTAAATATGTATACAATAGATAATTAGTTATTTTTATTTTATTTTATAGTTTAGATTATATCCTCTTATCAGCCAACAGAGTCGTAAAACCTATTAGGGTGAGGCATCCCAAATGAATTACTTTATTTAGAGAAATTCGAACCAGGATTTACCTCATAGTTGATGGTGTGTTCAGATATGCCTGTCAACGTATCCATTTCGTCGAAATGATGAATCTAAAACGGTGTTTAGAAGTCATGCAAAAAATGCACTTATGTAGATTCAATCAGATTCGGTAGTAATTACAGATGTCAAAAATAAGGCAGAGGTGTAACAAATGTTGAGCTCTTTTTCATGTATGATACGTAATATTATCCAAGTAGGCCTCCACTATGGGCTTCAAATCATGGAACGAAAACATCATGACTCGCTGAAATGTGGCGCCAATGTTTCTAAGGAAAAAATGAATGTTCTTATAACTAAAAGTTCCCTAAGGAAAGATGAAAGTTGTAATGTGTTGGTATTTCAGTCAGATTGTAATCTACTTGTAATCCAAAAATCCATCGATAAATAAAAAGATTTCACTTCCCGTGCATTCGTCTAAAATTTGATCGATAAATTGCATTGGGAAGTTGTCTTTCAGACAAGGTGTGTTCAAGTACTGAAAATCCATACATACACAAATTGTACCTTGCTTCTTATCAACTAGAACCAGGTTGGAAAACCATTCCATCAAAGGAACTGGATGTATGAATATGGATTTGAGCAACTTCTCTACCTTGGTTTTGGTCGTTGCTACCTTTCTAGGATTTACTAGTTGCAACTTTTTTGAACTGGTTTGACATTCTCAAAAGTTTGAATCTCAGGTTGAAATATGTGATGATCTATGCCAAGAATATCCTCATACAACCAATAAAACACATCTCGAAACTCTTTAAAGAGAATCATATACTAAAAAATATCATCTTGAGAGCACTCTGCTCCAATGGAGTTGTTTTCAATCACATCGAGGTTTTTAGAAATGTTAATCAGGATGGTTTCTAATATATTGACCACATTCCCCTCGGTGTATACACCATTCTTATCAAAGTGGTTTACCATCCAATTGACACTCCTACTCACTGCTGACTTAAATTCTCCATTTTCCACATGACTAATCTTGGGGAGGAAATATGATCTATGATGCATATCCTCCCATGATCTTTTGTCTCCAGTAATTTCCTTAATGATAGCTTCATCTGAGGGAAAGACAATTTCTACATAGTCTTGGGAATTTGAATAATTTTGAGCCCAAACAGTCTTTGGAAAAATATTATCCTCCTCCATTAATGAAGGAGTTTGATCTAGGTCTTTAATGGCTTGTTCAATAACTTAGTAGGTGACCTCAGCTGCAGACAAAGGTATGACCATCCTGGTGTAAACATGGTATTTAATCACATCACATGACGAGGGTAGAATCCACGTATCATATAAATATGATGTTCTAAACTAAGTGACTCTCAAAGTGAAAGAATATGGACTTGAATTTTGATAGCTGACTGGGGTGGCACGTATATACGAAATCAATGCAAAAAAATAAAAATATCCCATAAGAGAAGGATACATCCCACAACCGATACTCTCAGTTTCTGACTGAGAGTTTTCGATATAAAAAACTATGGATCCTAGATTAGTTGCGACCTCAGAAAGTTTTGAATTCACCTGCTTGATGGTTACTATTCTTCCCTCATGGAGAAAGCATATAAAATGAAACACCAATGAGATGAAAACTTTCATGGCATAAGACCAACTCATCCCAAATAACAAATTATAGTTGAGCAACACATTAACTACTTCAACCTCTACACAGATGTATTTTCCTCCTAACCCAATTGGACAAGAATAAATAATACAATGGGGTCAGACCGATCATCCATTGAAATCTATCCATAGAGTCCGAGAAGGGGTAAGATTTGGAGACCTAATATCATTCCAACAAGACAAGGAAATTACACACGTCGAATCCCGTTCATTAAAAATGGTCCTATTATTCAAACGATTATTATAAATGACACTAATCTAGAAGGCCACATGATAGGGAAGATGAGGCTTGACATCAATGGAATAAAACTTCATCACGAGCTAACTAGAAGAATCAAGAACTTCTATTGCAGACAACAACGTGGTGCGTTGCATGGGGTAACTTTGGAGTAATTGAAAAGAAGTCATTGCACATGGTGTTTGAGCCAAGTCTTCAATGATAGAGTATTTGGGGGAGACTCTCTCATTAGGATTGTGCATTTTCCATTTATATACCCCCTTAGATATGCATGGTGTTGTCTCTTTCTCAAGTTACTCTATGTGTAGAGGTGCCTAAAACTCTAAAGCATTTTTTCCTTTCTCTGTCAACTCTGGGTTATTATAATCACGATTTATAGTCATCAAGTCGATGGTATATATCTTCTTATGACTGATCATACTCACAACTCCTTGGTATCCATCTATCTGGGGTGCACTTGATGTGCCCCCTTGCTAGTTGAGGTTGGAAGAACCACCCTGCAAGTTCTGCCCTTGTGGGAAAGGGTTGTTCAACACAATGATTTGTGTTGTTGTTGTTTCAACTTCATAAGGCGCTGAGATTATTCCATTTGCAGGAACTGATGTGTAACATGATTATCCCCCCAAATCTTACAAGGGAACTTCAGCTTTATTTTTTCATCTTTTCCCCTCTCAACATTCTTATCAAATTTTTTATTATTTCCCCCACCAAATTTCTTTCCCTTTATTTTCTTGTCTCTAAGATGCTGAGGGACCTTATGATTCTTTGAGTGCATAGAAAGTACATCTGATGAATTAGTGGTGGGGGTGGTCGAGCCAAGCAACAAACCAACCACAAGTTGTTGGATATCCAAATTTTGCATCTAGTTTATGACCAGATCTAAGGCTTTACTTTGAGTGGAACCCAAAATTTCATTGACATGTGGAGATGACTTTGGATTTTCCAACTTGAGAGTAGACCTTGGCACATATGGCATGATCTCATAGAGCATGTCCTATCGAAAATAAATGATCTCTAGCTATTGCGCCCTAAAAATCCTTACTCTTCTAAAAATACTCCCGAATTCGCAATGTCCTTCAAAACATATGGGGTTAATGCTTTCAAGAACCACTCAAGGAGAAACTATGGTGGAACCATGGATTTAATCATACTCTTCTTTCTCCTCCACTCCTGAATGTGATTGAAAATGTGTGTATCCTTGTCTTGTTCAAATTTAGCTAACAGTTATGTACCAACATCATATCGAATAGGGAGTTGGAAGTGGTTAAGGAACACCATGTCTAAGTCACCAAATGACAGGTATATCATCCTATATAGTTCTATGTACAACTTGGAGTAACCGCTAGTGAGAGTGTGCTGAGATAGATGCAAGTGAGTCAAGTAATCCTTTAGTGAATTAGACGAAAACAACAAATGGAACATCATCACGTGGTCATGTGGATATTCACAATTTTTTACTTCGAATTTGGGTATGTCCAAAGGTAAATTTGTTTTGACCACAATACAACTAGGATCACGATGAATGGGGTTATTCATCACCTTGGATAGGTCTGGAAAAAGAAACATTTCCACAAATGGTAGCCTAGGCCGCAACATCAACCAATTAGCAAATTGAAAAGAGGACCCTATATTGTAGTTGGCACCGGGTTTCTAGAAAGAATTTGTGGAAGGAACATGGCTTGGGATAAAACCTTGTTGACCCTGGTTGAATGGAGGAAAACCTCCACCCATCTAGTTCCTGAAAGGAAAATCGGGGTTTCCCCCAACAGACCTCCCTTGCGAAGGAAATACTCATGGAATGGGGTTAAACTAACCGAGGTTTCCTCCTTCTGACATCCCTTGTGTGGGATTTCAATTTCCTTGGATAGGGGAAATACCCAATGATGTCCCTTGCAAGGATAAATGTCCTTGCATGGGAACTTATTTACCTTGGAAGGCATTGTTAGAAAAAACAGGACCGTGGAGCAATAAAATAAATCAAATGCGGAAACAAATAATAGAATATACAGAATATAATAGAGACACAAATTTACGTGGTTCACCCAGTATGGGCTACGTTCACCAGAGAAATTTCCAAGTCCTTCCTTCATTATTATCCAACATATGAAGGGATACAACCTACAATAAACTCGTTGTAACTTCCTCTTGTTTCTCTCAGAGTCTCTCATCTTAGAATACAATATTCACTCTGTTGCATAGCCGCAATACATTTCCCTCATAACAGAGGGTTTCCTTCTAGGGAAAAAAAACCTAACATAATTTCTACCATTAGATCTGCGACCTTATAATGAACTGTCTAGATTTACAATGAAATTACAATATACATTTACAAGGCAATTTTTCCTTCGGGGGCTTCGCTCCCGAATAGCCGCCAGGGGCCCTCTTTACCCAAGACCTCGCAGAGGGGGTAACCCCCCTCTACACTCCCCCATGTGGAAGAGTGTACATACTTATGGGGTTTAAATACTTCATAGGGTATAAATACGACTGACAAAAAAAGACCTCTGAATTAGGAAGATAATCAGGCTCCATAACCAACAATGTCCCACTTGGAGACTGATCTCAACAACTCCACCGCTGCTATATATGATGGATTCTGTACCTTCCTAGACCTGGAAAATTTCTCATCTTCATCTTCATTCTTGAAGACCAATTGAAACTGAGAAGGAACTCAGTTTCTCCTTGGTTAGTCCCTTTGTTAACATATCTGCAGGATTATGGCTAGTGTGTATCTTTTCCAACTTCAAATGTCCATCTTCCAAGGTGGATCGTATGAAGTGGTACCTCAACTATATATACTTAGTCTTCAAATGGAAGGCTGAGTTATTTGCAATATGAATGGTACTCTCACTGTCACAGTACAACCTGTTATTCTTCTACGTCTTTCCCAATTCCTCCATAAACCTCTGTAACCAAATCATCTCTTTACTACCCTCTGTACAAGCAACATACTCTGCCTCTGTTGTTGAAAGTGAAACAACCTTTTGTAGTTTTGAAATACAACTTAATGATGTTCTACCTATAGTAAAAACATACCATGTAGCGCTCCTCCTGTTGTTGTTATCACCTGCCATATCTGAATCAACATACCCCTATAGAAAAGTGTCTAAACCTCCAAAAAATAATGCATGAGTAGCAGTACCTCTCAAATACATGAGACTCCACTTTACTACCTCCCAATGTTCTTTACCTGGATTATTCATATACCTTCTCACAACTCCCACAACATGTGCAATATCTAGTCTTGTGCAAACCATTGCATACATCAAGCTGCCAACTGCTGATGAATAAGGGACCCTGGACATGTATTCTATCTCCTCCCATGTCTTGGGGCACATTTCCTTAGTTAATTTGAAATGGATAGTTAAAGGTGTACTAAGTGGTTTTGCATTCTTCATTCTGAACCTCTCCAACACCTTCTTTATGTACTCACCCTGAGACAATGTCAATTTGCGATTTTTCCTGTCTCTGGTTATTTTCATACCAAGGATTTTCTTTGCAGCACCCAAATCTTTCATCGCAAATGAATGAGATATTTTTTTCTTGATCACATTTATATCATGCATATTAGACCCTACAACAAGCATGTTATCTACATACAATAGCAAGATAATATAGATTCCATTTTCTAGCTCTTTGAAATAAACACAGTGATCAGAATGACATCTACTATAACCTTGTTCTATCATAAACCTGTCAAACTTCAAATTCCGCTGCCTTGGAGCTTGATTTAGGCCATACAAGCTCTTATTCAACCTGCATACCAAATTCTCCTTCCTTTTGACCTCATACCCCTGTGGCTGCTACATATAAATCTCTTCCTCCAAATCCCCATGGAGAAAATTTGTTTTAACATCTAATTGTTCAAGATGAAAATCTGCTACTACCACAAGACTTAAAATAGTCCTAATTGAAGTCATTTTAACAATAGGAGAAAATATTTCATCAAAATCTATACCTTGCTTTTGTGCAAATCCATTTACAACAAGTCTAGCCTTGTACCACTTTATTCCTCCATCTTCTTCCTTCAACTTGTAAACCCATTTATTCTACAATGCTCTTTTTCCTGTAAGAAACTAAGACAAGTCCCAAGTATGGTTATTTACCAAGGAATTCATTTCCTCTTTCATGGTTTTCTCCCAATTATTTTTGTTTTCTACCTGCATTGTCTCTTCATAACATTCTGGTTCACCATAATCAATCAACAATAAATAATACAATGAAAGAGAGTATCGTCCAGGGGGTATACTTAACCTGGTAGATTTTATAACATCACTTGCAGGTGTTTGAGGTACCTATTGCTCCTGTTGTTGTACATTTTTATTTTCTTGTTCCTTTGGAATTTCTTTTTTAGTGATCTCATCCAACACTGTGTATTCTTGTTTTTATTTTTCCTATTTCTTTCCTTGCAATTAATCTTTGTACATGACCTTCTCATTGAATATGACATCTCTACTCCTAATGATTTTTTTATTTTCATAATCCCATAAGCAATAACCAAAATCATTAACACTGTATCCAATAAAGTTACACTTCTTGGATTTTGCCTCAAGCTTTGTTCTATTTTCTTTATCAATAAGGACAAATGCTTCACAACCGAATGTTTTCAAAAATGAATAGTTTACCTTTTTTTCCTGTCCATTCCTCCTCTAGAATTCTACCATCCAAAGAGCTTGAAGGTCCTCTATTTATTCAGTAAACAACAATATCTACATCATATTCCCAGAACTGTAAGGGAAAACCAGCATGCAATCTCATACTCCTTGCATGCTCCATGATTGTCCTGTTCATCCTTTCTGACACACCATTTTCTTGTGGTGTTCTTGGAACTATCTTCTCTCTATGCATCCCATGGTATGAACAGTAATCATCAAACTCCTTGCTGCAACATTCAACTCCATTATTTTATCTGAGACACTTCAAACTTTTTCCTATCTCATTCTCAACCAAAGCTTTCCATTTTTTTAAAAGTATAAAAAACATCAGATTTTTGTCGAATGCAATAAACCCAAGTTTCTAGTTGCATCATCAATAAAAGTAACATAATAATGAGAGTCACCAATAGATGATACATGAGTTGGTCCCCATACATTTGTATTCACAAGCTCTAACATTTCATTATTTTTTTCTTTTCCAACTCTAAGAAATATGACTCTCTATTATTTTCCATAAACACAATGCTCACAGAAGTCCAAATCAGTTTGTTTAAGATTTGGAAACAAATTTATTTTGTGAAGTATCTGCATTCCCTTATCACTCATGTGTCCCAGCCTATGATGCCACAGTGTTGTATCCACTCCTGTAGAAGCTAAAGAGATAGAAGATTTAGTATTACCAGTACATAAATACAATGTACCTACCTTCTCTCCTTTTGCTATCACCAATGATCCTTTGATGACCTTCTACATCTTATCTGTAAATATGGATATACAACCTTCACTTTCCAAATTCCCTCTTGAAATTAGATTTTTTCTTAAATATGGAACATGTCTTACCTCTTTCAATAACCATTGGTTTTCATTGTGTTGCTTTATTTTTACCTTTCCCATTCCAACAATTTTGCATGGTGCATCATCACCCAAATGAACCTGTCCAAAATCACCTTGAACATAATATAGAAAATGTTTCCTATGGGGTGTGGCATGAAATGAAGCCCCTGAATCTAGTACCCAAGACTCAGAAATATTATCTACAGAAAGAAATAAAGCATCTTGTAAAACATCACTTGTTACATTTGCTTCCTGATTTCTCTCTTGTTGTCCATCTCTTTGTTTCTTTGGAGCTCTGTAGTCTTTATTCAGATGTCCTTTCTTCCCACAATTCCAGCACTCTATATTTCCAAGTCTGGATTTGGATCTTCCCTTCTTAGAATTACCTCGATTTCTTGGGCCCTTTCCTCTATCCTTTTTTCTTCCCCTGTTCTCCATGTTCAACGCATTACCCGATGTCTCACCTATGATTTTCTGTCACATTTCCTTGCTAAGGATAACAACAAAAACATAATCAAATTTTAAAGTATTTGACCCAGAGATAGAGTTACTTACAACCATGACCAAGCCATTCTAGCTTTCGGGCAACGAACACAAGATTAGAAGATCCTTAACTTCATCATCAAAGTCCACTTTTACATAACTTAGTTGATTAGTAACCGTATTAAAATCATTTAAATGATCTCCAACAGACCCACTTTATGACATATTTATATTAAATAATCTCTTCATTAGAAATAACTTATTGGACGCCGAGGGTTTTTCATACAATTTAGCCAATGCATCCATCAAATCCTTCGTTGTATTTTCTTTCGAAATATTGAAAGCCACCGACGCTGTCGGTCTCAGTCGTATCGTTCCTAAAGCCTTTCTGTCAAGAATCTCCTATTCTTCATCGTTCACGGTCGTCGACTTCTTTGCTACTCCACCCAATGGTAGGAATAGATCCTTTTGATATAAATAATCTTCCATCTACATCTTCCATAACTGATAGTTTGGCCATTAACTTTCTCAACCCTAACTTTCCATCTTTCATTTATTTCTCCCACTCAAACCAGGAACCCTCCTTTCCTGCGAGTTACCTTTCGCTTTGATACCAGTTGTTAGAAAAAGTAGGACAGTGGAGCAATAAAATAAAACAAATGCGAAAAAAAAACACAGAAGATACACAATACAATAGAGACACAGATTTATGTGGTTCACCCAGTGTGGGCTATGTCCACTAGATAAATTGTCAGGTCCTTCGATTATTATTATCCAGTATATGAAGGGATACAACCTACAACAAACTCGTTGTAACTTCATCTTCATTCTATCACAGTATCTCGTCTCAGACTACAATATTCGCTCTGTTGCATAGCCACAATACATTTCCCTCATAACATAGGGTTTCCTTATAGGGAAAAAAACCCTAACATAATTTCTACCGTTAGATCTCCGACCTTATAACGAATGGTCCAGATTTACAATGAAATTACAATATACATTTATAAGGCAATTTTTCGTTCGGGGGATTTTCCCCTGAACCCTTGGACCCCACAGAGGGGGTAACCCCCCTCTACACTCCCCCGCGTGGAAGAGTGTAAATACTTCATGGGGTATAAACACTGTTGAAAACAAAATACCTCTGAATTAGGAAGATAATCAGGCTCCACAACTAACAGGCCTTGCCCCCTGTCGAAACTATAAACGAGGTGAAAGGGTTACTCCCGAACTGACCATATACTATGAATGGGGTCAAAGTGGATGGTATGCTAGATGATTGAGATCCTCTACACATAGAAGCTCCCCAACCCTAGGTAGGGTTCGGGATAGAAGGAGGGAAATGCCCACTCCCGATGAATGTGGAGGACAAAGGAATATGACCTCTGCCCCAAGGAAATTCTTGGTAAGGAGCCAAAATTCCCCTTGAACCAACACTGGGTGCATGGGACGTTGACTGAGAAGCATCCAACACATTTAACATGTCTATCGGTGACATACCATATGAAAAATAATTTGTTGTTGATGATAGAGATACAATTGCACTCATAGATTAAGTGGGACCAACAACCAATGAAGGAAATTTGTTGGTCAAAGGGACGATATTTGATTGATTGACACCATTCGTTTTACTGGACACACCTGGAAGAAATATATCTCCAGTGACAATCATAGAGGTGGGAGTTGTAGGGGCTCCCAACCCAAACGCTGGTGTAGTTTCATCCATAGAGACCTAGTGAAGAGGGATGCTATCAATAAGATACGATCTCAGAGGTGGGAATTGTACTACAAGGAATAGATAAGTCCTAGGTAATGGAGGATTGATATGTGGAGAGAAACAATTTTGATCCAATATCCTCAACGATTACTTCCTTCGGTTCCAAAGCATGAACTTCTGTAGGTTTCTATTCTATGATATTGACGTGACGAGTCGATAAAAAAGTGTTGGACATATCAAGTTGACACTTTAAAGGAGGCAGAGGAGAATTATTTATAACTTCTTCTTCAGAAGGAAGGCCTTGAATTCTCCTTGATCTATGAGGTGGTTGGTCAACCACTTTAAGGTGTCAACTCTCTATGGGACCATGTTACATGCCACCTTAATAAATTATACTATCATTGAGTACACCACTAGAAAAATCCTATATGGAAATAACAGACACAAATAATCCTCGCTAATACTTCGAATCAGGTGGATTAGGTCCTGAGACCAAAATAATTACAAGGCAGGGTAAAGGCCTTCAAGATGGAGACGTGGGTTGATTAAGTCTCGTGGACCAATGAATGAAGGAATGAGAAGCGATTATCGCAACCTCCACTAACCATCCTTATCTGGTGCAAGTACCCATGCTTTGCAAGGCACCCTCTAGTAGTACTGAAAAGTGTGATGCAAAATCCACCCCAAGTACCATGAAAAACCCTAGTATTCACCTTATAATATCCCTAGGAATGGCCACTAAGGTCACAAACTCACATTTAACGTCTCAGGGGTACATTTGATAGTCAGGATTGAACATATGAGAAGGGTAGATAAGCTCGAAGGCTTGAAAGCACCACCTCTCATGGAGGTATGGGTAATAACAAAACCCCCAATATAATATATTTCTGATATGCTCAGTTAAGCTCCAGAGGGGTCTCTCCTCAACTCTCCTTCACACGATCTTGTGTTTATCTCTTGTTTTAGAGGATGCTCTCGTCTATACTTATATGATGGTTGGATTTAGGCTCTCCGTAACTTAGACTCCTACATTTGTTTTGTGGCCTTGGACAAATTTACTCTCCACCCTAAACCAAGTTCCTATCCTAAAATTGTTCGTGTGCCCTATAAAAGTGAAGATATGTAATAAAGTTTTAATTAATCATTCATTTTAAGGGTTATTTTAACTCAAAAAAAGGCACAGATGAAACTTGAATGATGTTTATGACAGAATCCAAAAGAAAATCACTTAAGAGCACAATGCAATGTGTGGTTTCTTCAAATTAAAAAGGTGTGCAACAATGCTTAAAATGAAACTCTTTTATTTTCAGTAATGAAAACAAAATATGTTTTGGATGGAATATTTAAAACAACTCATAATGCTACCTAGAATATTCTTTTGAAGGAAAAATGCAAAACAAAAATGTAAAACTTTGCAAACAAAGGTTATTTTTTTTGAAAAGGGATACTACTATCAAAGAAAACTAAAATGCATGACAACTTGAATTCTAGTTAACTAAATATTTTCTTTCAATAATCAAGGGAAAGGGTTCAAGAAAACAAGTATATTTTTTGTCTTTTCCTCTAAAAGAAATGAAATGCAAAACAAATGAAATTTTCTTTTTCTTTTGTAAACAAGGAGAGGCATGTATAAAGAAAGAAAGAAATGAACCCATATTGAATGAAAACTCAACAAGAATGGACATGTAACCTAGGAAAACAAGACTGACCTCTCAATCAACCCAAAAAAATGTTATAAGCAAGAACTAACTTCAACCAAATCAATTTTTTTTTTTTATGTGATTAACAAGTTTTTAAAGACTTCAAAAATCACAAATCAACAAGAAAGACACCTAGGAGGCTCAAACAAAACTGGAGAACCAACCAAAACTTCCAGACTGTGAGAGAGATTTTTCAAAAAACCTTAATTTTACACAGGTTTGTGACTATGTATACTAAGGATCACAAATATCTGCAGGTCATACAAATGAAAAATGTGGATGTATGTGGGATATAGAAGGAAAAGCCACAAAAGTTATGAAAAATTAAAGCCACTCCAGAAGGGGGGATTCCAAAAAAATTTACAAAATTTTCTAAGAGGATAAATCTTTACAAAAGAAATATGGAAAACATAGAAAATCATAAAAAGCAAGAGAAAACAATAAACCCTAAAAATTGACCCAAACTAGGAGAGTCCCTATTATGGTCGCCAATTCTGATTAAGGGATTTTTTCCTTGTGACCTTGGGTGAAGTCACAGTAAAGAAAGAACAAATTCAGAATATAGAACCTACCCTCATCTATATCAAAGAGTATAATAAATAACTACATTTTACAAGGAGAGAGAGAGAGAGAGAGAGAGAAAGGAAGAAGGAGAGGCCTCACACCTTGAATCCTTCATTCGATGTCAATCCCTGCTTTCATTTATTGACGTGCTCGTGATATTTGCTGGAACTAGCCTACAATAGGAAATAAAGAATAGGCTGCTACAAGGTAGTTATACATTCAAATATCATATATCATGTGCATAGATTCAAATACATATGAAAGACATTAACATATAACATTACAATGAACCAATAAACACACAAAAGAAGGGAAATATAATTTTTCGATTGACAAGAATGTGTGAAAGGTACTTACAACTTGATTCAACCTTAGGTACTAGTTCAGATCCAAATTCCTTGGGTTCCTCCAAATAACTTCAAGCATCAACTCAAGCAATGAGGCTCTTCCTTGGATAACTTAACAGGGATAGGAACACACCTTGTAGTTATATAGAGAAAGGAAGGAACACTGGAAAAGGAGTTTCTAGGTATGGGATGCTACTAAGAGAATGAAAGGATTAAGGAAGATTGCTAAAAATTTCTAGCATGATATTGCACCTTAGTTGTTCCTCCTCATCTATTCCCCAAATGGTGCATTTATATGATCCTTGAGAAGTTTAAGAGGGTGATTTCTGTTTGATACAGGATTAGGGAGGTTAGGAAACGAGCCCAACTGAAATCCATGCCTGAAAATGTGCAAGCTAGCAAGGCATGAATGCCCACATGTTTCAGAAAGGAAACCCATGGACATAAGAAAAAGTCAATTTTTTTAGGTGACTTTGATTAGGGATGTTGGGAATTTTATTAGAAACTATGGGAAGCATTGGGTCATGTCACAAATGCATAGGTGTGGAAAATTGTGTTATAACAATAATGAATCACAAGACAATGTAAGGCATGGAAAGGAAAGAAAATGAAAGGGAACAAAATGTAATACAAGGAAATGAAATGCGTTTCATGGCATGGCATGACAAGGCAAGGCATGACATGGAAAGGAAAGGCAAGGAATGACATGAAATTCTAAGGAAAGGCATGCCATGTCATGACATATCAAAGAAAGGAAAGGCAAGGAAATGCAAGGAAATGCAAGGCATGGCATGGAAAGGGAGGTCATGACATGGAAAAGAGAGGCATGCAAAGGAAAGACATGGCATGACATGGAAGGGAAAGGAAAGTCATGTCATGGAACATAAATATATGGCATGGAATGGCATGGAAAGGAAAGGAAAGACAAGCAAGGAAAGGAAATGCAAGGCAATGCAAGGCAATGAAATTCTAGGCATGTCATGGCATTGCATGACAAGGAAACACATGGCATCGAAAGGAAAGACATGGAATAAAGAGTCAAGGCAAGGTAGGTAAATGAAAGGAAAGGCAGGTAAATGGAATGCAGGGAAATGCTATACATGACAAGGAAAAACAAGGCATGGTAAGGAATGGCACAGGAAGGTGTAGGTCTAGTAATGGAAAGGAAAGTTAAGGAAATGATAGGCATGGAAAGGCAAGGAAAGGAAAGGCATGACAAGGCAAGGAATGGAATGTCAAGCCAAGGAAAGGAAAGGAATGCCATGGCAAGGAAATACATGGAATGGAAAGTCAATGAAAGGGATGATATAGTAGGACAAGGCAAGGCAAGGAAAGGTAAGGCAAGGAAAGGAAAGGTGAAGGAAAGGAAAGGGTAGGAAAGTGACGTAGGAGAATCACCATAAAAGATAAAGAGGCCGAGTGTGGAGGCAGAATTCAACACCTCAATGCACCAAAAATTCAATTCGACATTAAACATAAGCAGAGTGGATTGTTGATATATTTTGGAAATATCGTTTTTAAAATACGTTCTTTGTAAAATCGGGTCACCGCTTGAAAATGGGAGGATGTTGTTACATATATGGAGTGTCATCTCTTATATATTAGTAACTCACATTTATTGTAATAGGACTAAGTAGGTAACTGCTAAAACGACGATGGGATAGAATTCAGATAAGATGAAGAAGATCTCGAGAAGCCACTCCTTAGATAAGTTTTATGTATTGTGTTGTAAGAAAGGATAGAGTATGAGAAGTTAGATGTGGCGATTAGACATAGAGAGTCTGAAGACAATGAAGAACTATGTAACTTGTGTAAATACTTCATGAATGAATAGAACAAACATAAATTGATCCAAATTCTTGGACAGTTCTCATTTCGGTGTGTATTTGAATGAATGATATGTTCTATGTGTGTTTATTTAATTTTTCTTATGTATGTTGTTCATAGTGGAGTATATGGACTTATGAAGTATTAGATACATTTCAATTGTTTCTCTTGTGAGAGCTCAGATGCAAGGAGTCCATATTGTCTGCAAGGTGTGCATCGACAGAGTCTAGATTTGACTCAGAGAAGCTTAGGAGGGATAAAGAAAATATTAGACCGAGTGTTGCAAGGAGTGCACATGTTCAAGAATATACTAAGTGTCAAGAGGTCAGGACTGTGAAGTGCAAGGAGTGCATAGTAATATTTCTTTTAAATAAATCTCTAATTCTGAACTTTGTTAAAGATTCTAGGATCACAAGGAGTGCATCGGAGGTCGAAATCCTCAGAGGAATAAATATCAGAAGAGACAACGACAAAGATTCAACAGAAAGGGATAAATTTGTTGAGGGTTGTGGATTGAAGGTGGATATCCCTTGGGTGGAAGTCGGGGTAACTGACAGATAATCAGATCTTGAGAAGGTGCGAGGAGGTTAAACCCTGAAGTCCTTCATACTTCATGTATTCGACATTTTTTGTTTGTGATGGAGTCAAAAATCCGGAAGCTACGAAACCAGAAGTCCATCTGGACAATATATCTAGAGGAGGGTACATGGCAATAGATCGGAGAGTCCAATATGTAAGAGATTCGGAAGATTTGTGAGAATAAGAGTGAAAACTTCACGAATTCGCAAAGAACAAAATAGATCTAGACAGTTATATCGGGAAGGACATGTGGCATGAATCAATGTACTTTGGGAGAAGATAAATATGGAGGAAAATGAGAGGAGTGAAGCCAAAACTCCCAATACTAAACGGCCAATGTAAATCATGGCCATCGATTCGAGAGGGACACACATTAGTAGAACATGGAATCCGAAAGTGTGTATTCCATAGGAAAGGAAAAGATGTGTGGTGAGTGGAGATTCACTCCAGAGAAAAGTACTCTAGAGGAAAGTGAGGAGTGAAGGCACAAGAACTCCCGAAGGTCAGAGAACCAGAGTTCATCAAACCCTTCCATTGGAACAAGACGCATGGCGAGAGATCTGTTACTTCGAAGGATTGATACTACGGGAGAAAGAACACAGAGGAGCATTGATGATAAGTCATCTGAATCCAGAGTCTCGAAGTAGATCACAATCATCGATCAAGAAGAGCAAGTGGTGCTTGATCTGTAACTCTAGGTAAAGGTCACTTCGGAGAAAACGTGTGTTTGGAACACTAGAAACTCCCAAAGATGGTGTCCCGAAGTAAATCTCAGTTGTTGACTGTGAAAAGAGTGTGGGTCATAGATCTAATCTGAGTGTGTATTCACTAGTTCATAGTTCAATGGATTTGGAGTCAAGTGTGTCAAGAACACCTGAATCCCGAAGACTAGAAGTGAGAAGGGAACAGAGGTTTAAGCCCACGGTTTCGACTAGGGTCACGTGGAGGACTCTACAAGTACTCACAGACTCCCAGAAAGGAGATTTCGCACCCGAGGATAAGGACTTTGACCTGTGGAGAAACTAGAAGAGGTTTAATGTGAACCTGTGAGCTGATTCAGCTCCCGAAGTTGGTCGAGCCTAGACTGGGAGGTCGCGCAACCCCGAGGGAGCATAGGGGGTATGCATAAAGTGGTATCATACCATGATTTTGTTTGAATATAGAAGAAAAAGGAGACAAAGGAGAAAGTTTTATACCATGAAGTGTTATTAAATCATGACTTAAATTGTAGACAACAGGAAAAGGTGAAGGAGTTTTGTTTGATAGCATCAAGTTAGAAAAAAAGGAAATCAAATTAGTGGAATCATGCCACCTAGAAGTCATAGAGAGAATCTAGAAATGGAAGAAGAAATGAGGTGAATCAGAAAGAGATTGGACGCCATGGTAACAACACAAAGGAGAGCACCAGATGCTCGTGACGTCAACAAACCTGAAAGTGAATAGGTATAATAAGAAGGAGATGCAGAAGGAGAACCTGCAAAATAATGATTTCTAAGAGTTGTTTCGAGAATAGGAGCCAGAGAAAAAATAGAAGTCCTGATGTATGAAGGAAATTTGGAAGTTGAAGAATTGTTAGATTGGGTACATGCGATGGATAAATACTTAAATTATGAAGAAATCAAAGAAGAAAATAAAGTGAAGCATGTGATAACCAGGTTGAAGGGTCATGCAGCGTTATGGTTGGATGAACTACAAGCCGATTGCAGATGAACAGGTAAGAAAAAAATCAAAAGTTGGGACAGGATGGTAGCTAAGATGAAAGATAAGTTTATCCCTAAAGATTATCAGATAAATCTATTCAGAAAGTTATAGAACCTGAGACAGAAAATTTTATCAGTGAAAGAATACACTAAAGAATTCTATAGAATGAATATCATGGTTGGACAAAAGGAAAATGATGATGAAAAAAAAAAACAGGTGCATAAATGGGTTGAGATATGAGATACAAGAGGACATCAGCATGATGTCTATTGGCACAATCGAGGATGCTTATCAAGTAGTCTTGAAAGATGAAGAGAAGTTGGGTAGAAGACAAGGCCAACAAAACATGGGAGGAATTCCAAGAAGAGACAAGGGAACTTCCTGAGAGAAGTACCGTAAGTCAAAGAAAGGGGATGGAAAACATCATAATCACCCTAAAAAAGGGGGAAGTTCTAAGGTAGGACAACACAGAGGAATAAAATATTTTCATCGAGGAAGAGGAAGAGGCATAGGAGGTGAAGTCAAGTGTTACACTTGTGGAAATATAGGACACAAGTCTTGGGAATGCCCCGAGAGAAAGAAAGAAGGAGGTGGAGAAGCACAAATGTCTGAAGCTCAGAAGAATGTGGAAGAAGAAGTAGCAGAAGGAGGAAGAAACATTATGATAAGGAAAGTTCTTCTAAATCCAGAGAAGGAGGCAGAAGAACCAGTTCAAGGATTTTTTTTTTCCAGTACTTCTTTAAAAACAAAGGATGGAGTTTGCAAGATGATTATAGACAATGGGAGAATTGATAATATAGTATCCACATAGATGGTGGAGAAATTGGAGTTGGAGACAATTGCACAACCAAAAACATACAAGGTATCTTGGTTTCATAAAGGACATCAAGTAATGGTAAGTCAACAATGACAAATTGAATTTAAAATAGGAGGCTATAGGGATGAGATTTTATGTGATGTAATTCCTATGGATGTTTGTCATATATTGTTGGGGAGAGCATGGAATTTTGATAGAAACTTCATTCCTGATGGGAGAAAAAATACTTACACCCTAGAGAAGAATGGTAGAACACACATGTTGTTTCCAATAGAAGCCAAAGAACCAAAAAAGGAGGCTAGTTCAAGTATACTTCTCATGAGTGGGAAGGAAATCTTGAATGAGGTCAAGAAGGAAAAAGACATGTAGTTTGTTGTAGTGAGGAAGCCAAGGGTTATCCTTACAAATAATTCTATGGATGATTTACCTAAATAAATCCAGGAACTGTTAGAGAATTTCGCTGACATAGTAGTGGATGAGTTACCTCACTCATTACCACCCATTAGGAGTATCAGCCATCGCATTTACCTTATTCCAAGAGCTAGTTTTCCAAACAAAGCAGCATATAGGCTGACACCTCTAGAGAATGAATAAGTAAAAAATCAAGCCCAGGAGTTGTTGGATAAAGGTTTAGTCAGGGAAATTCTAAGCCCATTTGCAGTACCAACTGTGTTGAGTCCAAATAAGGATGGAGGATGGAGAATGTGTACAGATTCTCGAGCCATCAACAAGATCAACATCAGGTATAGATTCCCTTTTACAAGAATGGATGATTTGATGGATTTCTTGAGTGGAGAAAGATATTTTTCAAAAATAGACTTGAAGAGTGGATATCATCATATAATAATGAGAGAAGGAGATGAATGGAAGACAACATTCAAGACAAATGAACGTTTGTTTGAATGGCTAGTCATGCCATTTGGGTTGACAAATTCCCCAAGCACATTTATGAGGTTCATGAATGAAGTACTGAAATAATTCATAGGTAAATTTGTGGTTTTATATATGGATGATATACTAATGTTCAATAAAATAGAGGAAGAACATTTAAAACACTTGACATTAGTGATGAGGAGATTGCAACAAGAAAAGTTGCTGAAAAATTTGAAGAAGAGTTCTTTTATGAGGACATAACTCATATATTTGGGTTTTGTGATCTCTTCAAATGAATTGAAGATGGATCCAGAGAATGTGAGAGAAATAAAAGAATGGCCTTCACCAAGGAGCATATTTGAGGTAAGAAGCTTTCATGGGTTAGCAATTTTTATAGGAATTTATCCAAAATTTCAGTGGTATATGTACGGCCATACTGGATACTGTGAAGAATAAGCACAAGTATTTTAATTGGACAGAGGAGGCTGAGAAAATCTTCAGAGTGTTGAAGGATAATATCATGGGATAACCAATTCTGGTCTTACCAGATTTTGGGAAAACATTTCAGGTAAGAAGTGATGCGAGTGGAGTAGCTATTGGAGCAGTCTTGAGTCAATATAATAGGCCAGTTGCTTATTTCAGTGAGAAACTGAATGACACCAAGAATAATTATTCCACATATAAAAAAGAGTTTTATGCAGTGATTCAAGCTTTGAAGAATTGGAGGAACTATATAATGCCAAAGGCGTTTCTCATATATAGTGATAAGCAATCTTTACAATTTATTACTAGGCAAGAAAATTTAAATTAGAGGCATGCTAAGTGGGTAGAATTCATGCATAATTTTACTTTTGTCTTTAAACATATTTTTGGAAGTGCTAACAAAGTCGCAGATGCTTTGAGTAGGAGGAGTTTGATTATACAAGAATTCCAAGTGAAGACCTTAGGGTTTGAACACCTTAAGGAAATCTACCAAGAAGATCCAGATTTTAAGGAGGCTAGTGAGGCATGTAAGAACCCTTTGTTTGGGGACAAAAGTTTGTGGATAAAATATTTAATCCAGGATGGATTATTTTTTAAGGGAAGCCAAATGTGCATACCAAGATGCTCGATGAGAGATAATCTGCTAAAAAAAAACCATAGTTGAGGTCTAGCTAGACATTTCGGCCATGAAAATACATTTTCATAGCTGCACAGTTCATACTATTGGCTAGGTATGAGGGAAAACGTGAAGAAATTCGTAGACAGATGCAAGATTTTCTAGCACACAAAAGGAAATAAGTAGAACACTGGTTTGTATCATCCATTTCCCATTCCAGAAAGGCCTTGGGATGCAATTAGTATGGATTTTGTATTGGGATTACCTAGAACCCAAAAAGTGATTGATTCCATATTTTTTGTGGTAGACAAATTTTCCAATATGACACATTTCATACCATGTCAGAAAACAAGCGACGCTACACACATAGCCAATTTCTTTTTCAGGGAAGTTGTGATACTACATGGATTTCCCAAAAGCATAGTCTTAGACAGAGACACAAAGTTTGTAGGACACTTTTGGAGAACTCTATGGAAGAGGTTGGGGAAAAAAATGTCCTTTAGTTCAACATATCACCCTCAAACGGATGGATAGACTGAAGTGGTGAACAAAAGTCTAGGAAATTTACTAAGTATTTTAGTCACTGAGCAGGGCCATTAGTGGGATCAGATTCTGGCACATGCCAAATTTTCATTTAACAATTCAGTAAATAGGAGCACTGGAAAAGGTCCATTCGAGATAGTGTATGGAATATAGCCAAGAGGGATTGCATAATTGAGATATTTGAAGCAATATGAGTTCAAGAGCACTAGAGCAGAAGATTTTTCTACAGAGATGCGGAGACTTAATGATCAAGTAAGAAAGTAGCTACAGGACAATAATCAAAAGTACAAGAACAAAATTGATTAGAAAAGAAGAGAAGTTCAATTTGAAATTCAAGATGAATTTTTAGCTCATTTGAGAAAGGAAAGGTTTCCAAGGGGAACATATAACAAGTTGAATATGAAGAAGATAGGACCATGCAACATCCTCAAAAAATTTGTAGCCAATTCTTATGAGATTCAGTTGCCAGATAATGTTGGGATATCACCGATATTCAATGTTGCAGGCATGTATCCTTACAAGGGATATGATGCAGGAGAACTAGTGTTGGTTGTTAGAAAAACAAGACCACGGAGCAATAAAATAAAACAAATGCAGAAACAAAAACACAGAAGACACACAATACAGGAGAGACACAGATTTACGTGGTTCACCCAGTGTGGGCTACGTCCACCAAAGAAATTGCCAAGTCCTTCCTTTATTATTATCCAGAAAATGAAGGGATACAACCTACAGCAAAACCCGCTGTAACTTCCTCTTATTTCTCTCACAGTCTCCTCTCTCAGAATACAATATTCAACCTCGTCCATAGCTGCA